>JAXCGZ010022755.1:52500-67500 GCA_037179515.1 Halocaridina rubra | reverse complement strand
TATACCATGTATGTGGCCTGTTTATCAAGGCAAGCATGATAAAGCATTCTTGTCATATCTCCTAAAATGCGTGAAGCTTATAAGGCAATTCTGGGCAGACTGTCAAGAATTAAGAAAAACCCTGTACTGCTCCAAAATATAAACAAATATCTATCTCTTCCCCTGTCTCATTTGGTGCACATCAAAGAGGGATACAATAGCACCAAGATCTTGCTAACAGCCTTGAAGTATGATGGGTATGCCTGGGAGATTATCGAAGATTTCAAAATAGTGGCATTTTGATGAGTGTCCAAGGAGGTTTCATGTACATCCCTGTTATCTTTGACTTTGGGACAGCAAGAACAATGCAGCGTACTGCAACAGAAAGCATTGGGCACATTAACCAGATTCTCTATGAGATATCACAATGTCATGTTCAAGCCATTAATTTTGCTTCCACCATTGCACGTAAAATTGGGTCTTATGAAATAATTTGTCACAACTCTTTACAAGGATCCTGCATCCTTCAAGTAGCTTTGAGACTTCTTCCCTAAGCTCTCTGAGGCAAATATCAAGATTAAATCTTCTTTGAACCACACACACACACAAAATGCTAAAGTGCACAGAAATCCTCAGGAGGGGAAATAAAAAAAAACTGGGGAAGCTTAATACAGTGGTTTGGGACTTCTTGGATAATTACAAGGTCAAAACTTAAGCAGAACTGGTTGAGGCTCTGGTGAAGAGGTACTGCAAAATGGGCTGCAAAATGTTCCTGAAAGTCCATGTCCTTGAAAATCATTTTGATAAATCCAAAGTGAACATGAAAGCATTCTCAAGATGAACAAGACATCTGCTTCCATCAAAACTGTTTCCAATGAGCACATAAAAAAAAATATGATACACATACCAGTATTTCGACTATTCTTTCAGCCTGTCCTTTTCCTATTGTGTATCACTACTCTATTTATCCCTTGTCCTTAACCTTCTATTTTTTCTTCATCTTAATGTTTTCTTCTTGTCTGGCCTGATGAGGGTAATTTTCTTGCCAGTCCTGGTGTCACACTCATTCAAAAAATTATGTATACATAGCCTCATTCTCCCTTGTAAGGGGTGGCCGAGCCAAAAAAAATACGCATTCACCATGAACCACACATATCTCAGTTAATCCTTTTAACTCCCTGGGGATGAAGGGCTGCCAAATTTTCCCCCCTTCACCCTGCTTGGGTCACACTCAAAATATGCAGGAAAAGATATTGTACAATGAGGCCCAAAAGAAGCAGCTGGTTTATCCACACTGCTTCAACACATGGCAACTCCCCTCACACCCATTCATTACAGTTCACTGAGCCAGCAGGTGCAAGAAATCCGTTTGGCCCATGTCACCTATACACAATCTTCCTCCACTCATTCTTATCTCTTGCATGCTCTCTTCACAGCTCCACTGTCATTCCACGTGCATTCAATGTCCTTTTCACGCAATTCATCCATCTCATTCTAGGTCTCCCTCGTGGTCTAACTCCAATCACTTTGGCACTCCACACTCTCTCTGCTATTCATTCATAACTCCTCCTTTCCATGTGTCCAAACCAAGTCAATACTCTCTGATCTAACCTATCCGACAGCTTTCTTTCAACACTCATTCTCTGCCTGACATCCTCATTTCTTACTCTATTTATTCTAGTTACACCAGTCATACTTCTCAAACACCTTATCTCCATTACATTCAGCATGTTCCTTTCATCCTCTATTGTATCCCAAGTCTCTGCTCCATACAATGCTGTAAGCACAATCATACCTTCATATATCCTTATACATGCATTCATTCCCAAATTTCTATTTCTCATCAGAGTTTTCAACCCATTTAGACATTTACTTGCTTCCTTCACTCTATGACTTACCTCTGCATCCACTTGTCTATTCCTTGAACCATGCGATCCAGATACTTAAAACTCTCAACTTCTTCAAGCAATTCCCCATCACTACTACATTCAAGCTGCCAACATTAACACTCCTCATGCATCTCATGACTTTACTTTTATCAATATTCACCCACAACTTCCTTCTTTCACACACCCTAACAAACTCAGTCACCAATCGATTCACTTCATTTTCAGTATCAGCCACCAGTACAATATCAACCACAAATAACAATTGATTCAATTTCCACCACCTTTCATCCTCACCTATTGGTTCAAAGCCTCTGTCTAATACTCTTTCATTTACTTCCCTTACCACTCAATTCAAATACACATTAAACAGCCTTGATGTAACCCTACATTAACTGCAAACCAATCACTCATACCAATCCTGACTCTCACACATTCTCTACTATTCATGTCAAAAGTTTTCATCGCATTCAAGAAACTTCCACTTATTCCAAACAATTGCAACACACTCCACAACGTCTCTCTATCAACCCTATTATGCACCTTCTCTAAGTCCATAAAAGCCAAAATAGTGTCCCTACCTTCCTCTAAGAACTTCTCCCACACCTGTCTTATCCCACACACCTGATCCACACATCCTCTTCCTCTTCTTCCCCAATCAATCTCTCGGTACCTTTCCTAATTCTCTTGAATAACATTCTTCCATATAACTTACTAATTATGCTAAACAAACTAATTCCTCTAAAACTACTGCACTCATAATTATCTCCTTTCCCTTTAAAAAGTGGAACTACACGTGCACTCCTCCAAACAACTGAGACACTCCCTTTCCTGAAATATACAATCAACAACCTAACTATACATTCTACTAATGCCTCCTCACTTTTTGATAAAAATTCAACATGACACCCATCTACCCCTGCTGCTTTACTTGCTTTCATTGCTCTCACTGCCATATATACATCCTATTTTGATATTTCTTTATCATTCTTATCACCTAACATTGGCATTCTTCATTCGTTTCCCACAGCCACAGTTTCTACCTCTCCATCATCTTTCTCATTTGGCAGTTCTTTGAAATACGAAGCCCATCTATATCTCACCTTCATTTCAACTTCTAGCATCTTTCCCATCTGTTCCATTAACCATCTCCTTTCTACCACACTCATCTTTCCTCACTCTTTTTTACTTACTTCCAACATATCTTAATATTCCTTTCAAAACTCTCAGACAAGCATCTACTCCACCTTACATCTGCTTCTCTATTTGCCTCCCTCACCACACACTTCGCTAACCTCCTCTTTGCACTATACCTTTCATATGTCTTTAACATTGCTTATCTGCAACCATACCTCAAATGCCTGCTTCTTTTCATCAAACACTGCACTCACCTCCTCATTACACCATTCATTATCATTCATTTTACTTTCACCTATTAGTCTTCTGAACACTGCCTCTGCACAGAAAACAACCCCATTATTCATCCACTCCCTCGTCCACTTTCTCTTTCCCTCCACTGCACACACTTCTCAGACTAGCCTTATAATCCCAGTCTTTCTCTTTATTTTTTAGTTCACTCATTTTTAGCACCACTCTTCCTCTCTTACTTCTCATCTTTCTCCACTTTTCTCCCAAGCTCACTCTAATTTCCACTATATAATGATCATATTTTCCACAACTAGCACCTTTCAGTACATTCACATCCACTACTCTTCCAATTACCCTCCTGTCCATCATAACATAATCCATTGATGCTCTGTCAACTATTCTACCATTATATATGCTGACCCATGTATATTTGTGCACATCCTTCTTTTTAAATGCAGTACTGGAAATCAACATCTCTCAATACATATTTCTATTACTTTTTCTCCACTCATTCTTACCAGGTACTCCATACTTCCCAGTCACACTATCCACTGGCTCATTCCTTACTCTAGCATTAAAATTTCCCATCAGCACCACATTCATATTCATTCCCAAGTCTTCCAGACACTCGTACAATTTCATCCAAAATTCTTCTCTTCCTTCCTCACTTCTTTCACTGCCAGGGTCATATGTGCTCACAATCACCGAAAACCTCGCTTCCAAGTCACATTTTAGCCACTATTTTTCAAGATACTTCTCTCCACTCTGCCACACACTTACTCATCTCTTCACTTACCAACAGACACTCCCTTTCTTCTTCACCTTCTCTCAACTCCAGACACCCTACCTACTACACTCCCAAATGTCACCTCACCACTCCCTTTCATCTTAGTTTCAACATCCATCTCTCTCTCCACAAACATACTCCCTATTTCCTCCCTCTTACTTTCACTTACAAAATAATCACGCACATTCAGACCCAATGACTAGGGTTCTGGCTGGATCTCTCCTGCCAAAATACCCCCACATCTCTTGGTTGTTTGTAGCAATACTATACAGAGGAAGGGATACCCAGTCCCCCACTCCAGAAAATTTATTCATTTCTTACAACATTAGTGCAAATACATCTAAGTTTCAATTCATGTCTTGTTTTATTTTGACTTTGAGTCATACACACAAACAAACACACACACACACACACAGATGGAATGTCCAGATTAAGGAAAACATCGAACAGTCTAGAAAAGAGTTTCAGGAGCTGAATACAGAACATGATGCATTGACAACTTCCTTTGCTGATGCACTAAAGGGGAATGTGGCAGTAAAAGAGGCTGTGAATGTGGTGGCACTGGAAAACATACAAACAGTTGGCAGTAAAGCAACAGTAATCGAAAAAATGAAAGATGTTGTGATGGAAAGGGCAAATCTACTGATTAAACAGGCACTTGATAAAGAGAAGACAGTGGTAATCTCAGGCATAAGCGAATCCCAGGAGCCAACATGGCAGGGGAAACTTGAAGAAAATAAAGCTAGGGTTGTAGACCTGATAAGAAAACTTGGAGTAGTATGTGGTCCTGAGGATATTGTAAATATTCACCAACTAGGTAAATACTCTAGGGAGGGAAAGCAGAGACCAACAAAAGTAACCTTTGAGAGAGGGGAAACATGTGGAGAATGTTGATGAGGAAAAAAGTCTAAAAGATCTTCAAGAATTCAAAGAAGTGTTCATTAGATGATACAGAACACAGGAAGAGATGGAAAGGATCAAAAACTTGCTGCAAGAGGCTAGAAGGTCAAATGAGGAAAGAAATGAAGAAGAGGAGAAAAATTTTTATTTCAGAGTTCTTCCAGACAAAGGGGAGATACAGAAGATAATGACAGAAGATCAGGGGATGGGGCCTCATTAAGATTGTTATACACAAATGCTGATGGATTAGCTGGTAAGGCAGTAGAATTAAAAGATAGGATTCACAACATTAAGGCAGATATAGTAGCAGTTACAGAGACTAAGTTGAGTGAGGACATAAACAGTGTCACAGTTTTTCCTAAGGGCTTCAGAATATTAAGGGTTGAAAGATCTGAGAGGACTGGTGGAGGGATAGCACTGCTCATAAGTGAGAGGATTCAGGTTGAAGAAATAAACTTGGCTATAGAAAGTGAGTTCAAGGTATTTCTTGTTGCTCGCATAAGTACTGGGTCAGAGAGCATTATAATAACTGTTGTATATAACCCACCAAGGAACCAACATAGGCTAGAAGTTTATGAGAAAAGTCGTATAGGTACTATTGAAGTCTTAAACTTAGTTGTTAACATGGCATGGGAGAGAAAATGTAGGATTTAAATTCTGGGAGATTTTAATCATAAAGAGATAGATTGGATATATCTTGACCCACACAGTGGTGAGGACTCATTCGGGGCAAGATTCCTAAACTGCGTATAAGGGAATTTCCTACACCAACATGTAATGGAACCAACGAGGGCCAGGGGTGGGGAGGAGCCATCACTACTTGATCTACTCTTCACAGAAACCGTGTTGGATATTGAAAAAATTGAGTATGAATCACCAATTAGAAAGTGACCACTGCGTGTTGTTGATGGAGTATATCATTGAAGATGTTCTGCTTGAGAGTAGAGGCACTGAGGACATGAGGAGGAACTATCCGAAAGGAGATTACATCAAAATAAATGAGCTTTTTCCAGTTATTGACTGGAGGACCTTATTCTACAACAAATCTGTACATGAAATGTATGACATCTTTTGTGAGAAATATGGGAAGATAGTAGATTGCTGCTTACCTGTCACCAAAGTAGGTGTAATTCATGCCAGAGAGAAATGGTTCGATAATGAGTGTAAAAGAGCTAAGGAGTGGAGAGACAAATGCTGGAAAAGATATTGGAGGAGAAAAAACATAAATGCCTGGCAAACCTACAAAAGAGCAAGAAATGATTACCTAAGTAAAAGAAGAGAGGCAGAGAGAGACTATGAAAGGGACATCACCAGGAAGGCTAAAGAAAATCCCAAGCTTTTCCACAGCTTTATCAGAGGAAAACTGAAGATAAAAGAACAGGTTTTAAGGCTTAATAGAGCAGATGGAAGCATCACTGAGACGGATAAAGAGATCTGTAAAGAATTAAACAAGGAGTTTCAGTCAGTATTTACAGTAGAAAATACCCCACCCCCTCAAATTGCAGAGATAGAAGCTCATGGCTGGTATTAAAGAATATCATCCTTTCAGCCAAAGAAGTATGTAAAATGCTGATGGAGTTAGATGTCCATAAAGCTACAGGTCCTGATGATATATCCCCTCATATACTTAAAAAATGCGCAAACTTAATATCAGTGACATTAAGTATCATATTTAAAAAGTCACTGGAGTCAGGGGAGATTCCAAGATGCTGGAAACAAGCAAATGTGATACCTATCTTCAAAAAGGGAAGGAGGGATACAGCCCTAAACTATAGACCAGTTTCCTTGACAAGCATAGTTTGCAAAGTTATAGAGAAACTACTAAGGAAACATATTTCTCTTCACTTGAAATCCTGCAACTTTTTGTCAGTGAGACAACATGGCTTCAAAGAAGGTAGATCAACAGTAACAAACTTATTAGAATTTTATGATGAGGTATGCAGAGTTTTACAGGAAAGAGAGGGCTGGGCAGATTGCATATTCCTAGACTTCCAGAAAGCATTTAACACTGTCCCACATGGGAGACTTATTAAAAAGCTGCAAGCAATGGCTAGAACAGGTGGAAATGTCTTGGAGTGGATAAAAACATACTTAGATGGAAGGGAACAGAGGGTTAGAGTAAGACACTCAGTGTCTGAATGGAGAAGAGTTAGTAGTGGGGTTCCACAGGGTTCAGTTTTAGGACTACATTTGTTCCTTATATATATAAATGACCTACAGAGTCTGTAAATTCATTCATGAATATGTTTGCAGATGATGCAAAGATTGTGAAGAAAGTAAGAAACGAGAACAATGGTCAGAAAAGTGGCTAATGAAATTCAGTTCTTCAGAATGTATGGTAATGAGAATGGGTACAAGTGCAAGAAGGTCCAAGCTTGACTACTCGGTGGCTGGAGTACAACTTCAAGAGAGAGAAAATGAGAGAGATCTAGGAGTGAACATACAGGCAGATTTGTCTCCAGAAATGCAAGTAAATTGCATAGTCAGGGCAGCATATGCTTTCTTAGCAATTGTAAGGGTAGCCTTCAGGCACATGGACAAGGAAATGTTCAGAAATATTTATGTAACTTATGTGAGGCGAAAACTTGAATATGCAACCCCTTTGGAATCCGCACTTGAAAAAGCACGTAGTTAAGCTGGAAAAAGTTCAAAGACATGCCACGAAACTGGTGCCAGAAATACGCAATCTCAGTCATGATGAGAGGCTGAGGGAATTAGACTTACCATCACTCGAAGCTAGAATATTGAGGGGGAATATGGTGACAGTCTCTAAATTCCTTCATGGTTATGACAGAGTGGATAGGGATCGATATTTTTATATGGCTGGCACTAGAACTAGAGGTCACAGTTTGAAGCTTCGTAAGAAAACTTGTTTGCAGGATGTAAGGAAGTACTTTTTTAGTGTAAGAGTAGCTGATAATTGGAATTCGCTAAGCATAATTAGGTAATCACACATATGCAAAATATGGTCTGCAGTGATTTGGAGAGCCTTTCATTTCAAATATTAAAGCTATCTCTTCTTGGTTAATTTGGATCATGTAAAAAATATTCTTTCGTTATAATTATTATTATTATTATTATTATTATTATTATTATTATTATTATTATTATTATTATTATTATTATTATTATTATTATTATTATTATTATTACTATTATTATTATTATTATTATTATTATTATTATTATTATAGCATTACTATTATCATGATAATAGCATTAGGCATGAAAATATCCAAATATCTCAAACATTCAAATGGATTTTTTAAATTCGTAAAGTTATGATAGAATAATGAGATTATAATAATTCTTTCTCGGTGTTTCATTAATGGCCAAAATCATCCACAACAAAGCTTTTCTTTGTCTTTCCATAGATGGTGAATGAGACGAAAGATTTCTTGAGCCAAGTGTGTATTGATATTGACGAAGATACAGATGAAGATTTTTTCGAAGAGGATCCTTCCTCCCTCTCTCTAATGAAAAAGTTAGAGCTGATCAAGCAAGGAAAACGAGAGACATTCATGGTGAGTAGCCTTTAAATCAATAAATAAAAGACTAAAAGGTTCAGAATATGATATCTTGCTTTTTTTATATCGTCTGAGGGGAATCATTCGTGGATTTTTCTTCCCAGGATGCAAATGCAAGGCTAGGCATAACCGAGAATGTGCGAATGGCCTTGAGGACTGGCTTAGTGTACGCCATTCAGTACAAGGATGGCAACCTCCGATCAGCTAGAGTCACCTCGTATGGTGGTAAGGTTTATCTACATCACCTTCAAAACAAGCCTCCACCAGCAAATACCCACAAAATACAGGTATAGATACACTTGATCATTTCCTTCCAAATGCATGTTGCTTGAACCTAGACCACTAGATATTCAAAGATTAATGTTCAACCTTTCATTTACATTTTAGACGATCACTTTCAATCATTGCTTATGTAAGTATGACTCATAATGAAGACCTAATGGGTTATTCATGTAGCCTACAGTATTTTCTTAGGGGATTCAGTTGGTAGGGCCAAAATTACCATGACAAGAGAAACAAGTATATCACAGACAATGTATATGTTCAGATTTGTAGTCTCTTTATGAGATAACCTCAATATTCGTTTATTTATTTTCATGATAGCTACGAGTATAATGATAATCAAAACATCAATATCGACGGATGTCAAACATATTCGATCGAGTAGAAAGGCAACTTCGTCAAGCAAAACAATTATTTTGTTGTGTTTTGTCGTTTTCTTAGGATAGACTCTGTGGATTACAATTTCCATGAAAATAACTAAGTGGGAGAGGGCAGGAGAACTAAAAATATTCCTCCATAAAATATCGTGACTCTATTCAGGAGCTGAATCGTGTAAGCAAATGACTAGAAGTGCACATCCCATTGTAACATATGCATCAAGGGACTGCATTTCCATAGTCATGTCCTACCGAGAACATTATTCTAAGGCAGAATACAGTGCTCAGACAATAACATTTTCCAGAAATTTGAAGGACATATCGAAGGTTCCTTGGGTTCAAGAAGTACTGATACCACAGCAGCAATGTATGTGCTCTTGCTTCCTTTCCTGTGTTGGTTTGCTATCCAACACAGTGTCAAGTAATGCTCTGAGTTATGCTTGGCAGGAGTCTTAAATATCTTGCAGAACTCAGAGGCAACTTCCCAGAGATATTTATACTATAGTTGCCATCTACTGTCTGCTGCCTTAGTGAGACTAAAGTTTTAATGAGACAATTCAGTGATTCACCTGTGGTGACTAGGTAGTAGTTAATAATAATGGAGGGATGGTGAGTTTACAGCATTGCTAGTGCAGCTGTTTGTTGCTTATTATCTTGCCATCAACAGTCTTTATGGAGGAAAGTGGTACTCATGATCAAATTTGAGTACTTCAGTCTTAGCTAGTTGACCAGCTTTGTCATTGAATTATTGTATAGGATGGAGCCCATACAACAACGACGTTTCTATATTGCTCTTGAAGATTAGCATTAAAAGCATTTGCATGGTATGTGAGCCATCTACACTCAAATTTCCAGCATGTTAGCAATAGTATGGTGAGTTAGTAGAGAATCTGGAGGAAAATTTTTCTGTTCCTTTCTCATAGACACAACCCCGCATCCTGCCCTTCAGTCTTGGATTAAGGACCCATAAGAGTGGTAGAAGTAAGTGGACATCACCAAATGTTATAAATCAATGAAAAAAATCTTGTTGTAGGAGTTTGGGAGCATTTAAGAAAAACTAGCAGCTTATCGACAAAGAAAAAATAAGAGAAAAGAAAGAATAGCCAAAGGTAATGAAGACCTTGAAATATGGTAGGATTAGACATTGAGATGACAACATATGTGTATTTTGAAAGACAAAAGGTTATAGAGTCAAGGAAGACAACAGAGGGAAAGAGTTTCAGAGTCAGAAAGTAACTCAGCCATTGGGCAACCAATGCCGGTCCCAAGCCCGGATAAATGAGGAGGGTTATCAGGATAGGGCTAGCAACCCACTGATGTAAAAACCTCTATGCTCAAGCTATGCATGGCACACCAAGAGAAATGGCCCCCGTCCCCGGCGAGAAGACTGGAGAGGGTTTCTAGGAGGAGTGCCAGCTGACAGACAGTAGTGTCTACCAGGCATCTGGTGATAAGGTGATAAGTCAGAAAGGGAAGGAAAGAAGCAGTCACTGCATCAAACAATCCCTGAGCTATAAATCTCTACACAGCAACTGTGTGACGAGGCCACTTAGCGTGTATTATGCGGCCTTGCCAATGGAGGAGAGATGTAACTTGCCAACTCATCATAACAGCATTGGAAAAAGTACCAATAAAAACAGGAGATGACACCTTCAGGCAAAGAGAAAGAGAATCGAGATCAAAAGTAAAAGCAGGATCGTTAATGATTTTGATGGCTTTAGCGTCGCTCTTATCAGGGAGACAGGTGTGAGAGGAAACATCCCAGATGTGAGAGCAACAGTGGCTCCAACAGACCTCTATGCTACTTTCCAGAGTAGGGTAACTTAAGTCTGGGAATAATTTTCTGTCTGATCCTTTAACTTCACACAACATTTGACTATTCTTTGTAGGCTTACTCCCACTTATTTATATGTGAGTACTCTTTCTATAAGCTTATATATTATCCTCAGTGAGAATGGATGATTCCTTTTTGTAGACAGCAGTGTCCTCTTCTAATGAGAGATTACGAATCCGACATCGCTGCATATCCTTGTAATTTTACTGATGGCATTTTGAACTGCATCTTTTGAGTCTGTTTGTAATATGTCATTGGAGTGGGCTGAATTGATGTTGAATGAGTGGGTCTTAAGATCCCTGTTTGCAGGATACCAAATTCCATGTGCTCAACACCACAGGCTACTTTAATACATATACAGCTACCTGTGGTTACAATTATTGTTTTATTATTCGATCCCTCGCATCCTCAACTCTGTGAAGACAATGCTGAATACTCAAACCTAGTACAATGACATTTATGCACATAATTTACTTGATTTTTCCTGGCTCACAAATAAGTGTAATGATAGTTTTTTTTGCACGCTGCCAGAATGGGGTGCCTGTTCCACATCATGTTTTAAAATTTGGTGATGGGATTACCTATGACAGTTGACAGGAAATGAATGATATCATTCAAAATATCATCAGGTCCTGGGGTTGTTGATTTGCCTCTCTTCATCGCTTTTTGAAATGAAACTTTGGTGCTTTGTGCATCGTCAGATCTTGCTTTTTCTCTTTAAGCCACTGGTGAGTGGTATCATTCTCTTACTTCTGTTTTAAACAGGTGCTTTAATTTTTACTGCAGATATTTAAACCATTCTACTGATAACCACAGGGAAATTTAAGCTTTAGCATAATGTGCTGATTATGCATGTCTTGGTTGTCTTCCAGCTTTTCCTTGCACAATACCTAACTTCTGACAGTTTCATTCTATGGGGTTGTAAGATTGATGATAAGAAGTATCTCTCACTTGGGTTATGTCAGACTTGTAGTACTAGCTTCTCAGGGCATTTTATTTCTTGAGTTGGGGTTATGTGGCCTTCCGTTTTGATTCTTTTGTAACTTTCATTAATTCTGTAAACAATATTTCTCTAACTAGGATCTGTTGCTCTTAAGGTATATGCAGCCTCTTATGGGAATTAGTTTAAAAGTAAAGTCTATGTTCATAAGCAACTCAGCATAGATTCTAAAATAAATGGAAGATAGTTTGTCTTCAGATTCGGAGGTATTTGTGATATACTTGTAGGAAATTTCCGAGGGGTTGCTCTTGGCCCATTGGGGATCTGGAGGGAGCAATCATTAAAGATGAGAAAGTTGCTTAACCTAATTCTATTAGTATCTTTATACAGTTCACTGGTGAGTTTTGGATTTACTATATCAAGATCCCCTACTATGAGAAGTGGATTGTTCTCGATTTCAAGAGGTGCCATATCTATGCTGAGATCTTGTGCTCGAGCATATATCTTAATGGTTAAGAAAAGCTATTGACTGAGTGAACTCGATAGTCCTATGACTATTTCTTGGAAATATCACATCTCTTAAAAACAAGAGATATCTTTATCACAGATAATTAATTCCCCGTTTCTGTTAGCGTTCTCTCTGCTGAGACTAAATAAGTCAATCCAGTGATAGCCAGGAATAATGTTTGTGGAGTTGAGCTTATGTTTTGTTTCTGTAGGCATACAAAGTCTACTTGGTTTTCTAGCAAAAATTTTTAACTACAATATCCATATTTCTTAGTTCAATTACACTTTATATAAATATACTAAAGGGTTCCATCCACATAATTATTTATTTGCTGGTCACTAGTTATATGCCTGAAAGGAACATTATCAGCAGAGACTGACTTGTAATTAGCTTGAATCTCATCGTATTAGCCTTTTGTAATTTGACAGCATGTGTAATTCGTGAAGGTGGCTCTTTACCATGAGTTGTTGATGATGCAGACATTGGTCCTCTAGGTCAATCATCGTGTGGCACTGCTGATGTTAAGTTTACTTCCCATGTGGAATGTTTTGAGGTTATTTGGAATTCATGGTAAACTGTTGCATGCAGTGAAGAGTTTGTATGAGGGCAGTAGAGCTTGTGTTAGGGTAGGGAATGAAGTGAGTGAGTGGCTTTCAGTGAGTGTGGGACTGAGACAGGGATGTGTGATGTCACCATGGCTGTTCAATTTGTATATTGATGGAGTCGTAAGAGAGGTGAATGAGCGAGTACGTGGTCGAGGTTTGAGAATGGTAGATGGGGATGATAACGAGTGGGAGCTGAATCAGTTGCTGTTTGCAGATGATACTGTGGTGGTGGCAGATTCAGAGGAGAAGCTGTGTCACTTAATGTCAGAATCTAGTATTTCATTACATATTCTCTGTTGCTCCTCCATTAACACCTGCTGTTGCTGTTGATGATTTTACAGCACTCTATGGGTGTGCTGTAGCTGTTCTTCCATAGGTGTTTGTTGTTGTTGATGCTGTCTTTGAAATTCTCCATGAATGACAATAGACTGCTAACTTGATTCATCAAAAATCGCAATGTGGATCCACTTTGAGGAGTAAGACTGTTATCTCCATAGGCAGTGAGCAAGAACTAAGAGCATAATTAAGGGTGGCTATAGACAAAGCTTTGCTGTTCATTGGTGGAATGTATAAATAACCTTTCATTTTGTAAATTCACAGCAAGACTGCAGAGTTTGTGATAACTCTAAGATTATTAATGCATGTAAAGGAACTCACATTATGATTACCACCACAATCACCGCAGTGAAGTACAACATTCTCACCAGCGGCAAAAAGCCCTCTATATATGTTGTTTCATTCTTTTTCTTTCTTTTTTGTTATTGGCTTTCAGTCTTGTGGAGAAACAGAAGGCATATTCTGAGATGTTATCTGGATCACTCATTGTTGCTATGCTAGTTTCTAATTCATTGTCTGTGAACATGAGACATCTGTTCACTTTTGACCAGAACTTTAGTTGCATAAAGAGCCACGACATATACTAGATACGAGAGTGGGAGTGGAAGCAAAAATGCAATGCATGCTTGATACAAGCACACTGAATGCAATATAAATTATTCAAAAGACTACCAGAGGGCAGAGAGTCGAGGAATCATTAACTTTTCATTTATAATCATATTACTGGGACAGGATGGCATAGGTTGGGGTGAAGGTTACTGTAATGTGAAGTTGTAGGATTTGTGGAGATCCTTCATCCTCAAAGTGCTAAGTAGTAGGGATAGTGTGAGCAGAACTTCATATGGCCAATATGAGGTGGATTGCGGCTTTTATGTATAGAAGGATGGGTAAAATAAACTTTGTACATAGCTTTAGAAGTAAAAACATACATACCACAGAACTGTTGTTAATAACCCTATAAGTGTATTTATCACTGCACTACTTTATCACTTAAAATTATATTAAATTTTCTTTTTCAGCACAGCGACTTGCTTGGCACTCTGAAAACCGACTCTGTTGTTGCTTTCATGGATTTTTCCTCCGGGAACCAACAACGCATGCATATCTCTCTCTCCCCAGACACTCCCTTAGGGAGACATTTCCAGGTCCTGTGCACAGGAATTCTTGGGCCTGTATATGCTAACTCCAACATGCTTGAGATAGAGGATTGTAGAGGACAGGATGCGCGGATATATGGAGGCGATTATGAGAAAAACAATGGAATGGGAGGAGCTCCTCTATTCGGTGGACTAAATCCCATGGATGAGATTTACAGACGTCCAGTCACAATGGGAATTGTATGGGCAAGATATGAGAAAAAAGACGGACCTCGGATTGCCCAGTTTGCTATTAGTAATAAAAATAATCTTGATAAACAATACATGGGTGTATTTGGTAAGGTTCAATGGGATAGGCAAACTGACTTTATCCAAAGATATAATGATTCTAACATAACTCAATTAATGATAAAAGACTGTGGAGTCGTACTGCCAATCTAAAGTTTTCGACGTCCTTCGAAGAATATGACGAACTGAGAGAGAGAGAGAGAGAGAGAGAGAGAGAGAGAGAGAGAGAGAGAGAGAGAGAGAGAGAGAGAGCACGCGGGTTTGGAAGCTCAAACGCTTTAAATTA
>JAXCGZ010022755.1:0-50000 GCA_037179515.1 Halocaridina rubra | reverse complement strand
AAAACAGAATAAGTTTGCACCGTGACTCTTTATTTAATATCAAAGGTAACTGAACTTGTCAACTAACAGATGAGTATACTCTAGTGTAGGGGTTGGCAACCTAAGGCACGCGTGCCACACTTGGCATGCCAAGCAATTTCCAATGGCACTCAGCCGCATCATGCGTCAGTTCTCAAACTTTAACAGTGTTCGTTGGGTCACAACATTTCATTTCCTTGATTCTTTCTACTCTGCAGCAATTGAGGTAAGTATATATTGTTTAAAAAAATATATTATTGTTTATATTACTATATAAAATATATTGTATAACGGGTATATTGACCTTGACTTGCATAATAATACGTATGCTGTTGGCACACTGAAAGATTTAAATCCCTAAGTCGGCACATAGTTAGCAAAAGGTTGCCGACCCCTGCTCTAGCGTATGTTTCCAGCATTTGTGTTATTTCCGGTTATGTTGATTATCATATATAATTTATGTTTGATTTATGACATGTATCTAGAAGCCTTGAAATTGATTTCAAGGAAACATTTATGGGACTATATTTCATACCAGTATGGTAAATTTACATGTATCTAAACAAAGAAGCACTGAAATTGATTTCAAGGAAACATTTATGGGACTATATTTCATACCAGTATGGTAAATTTACATGTATCTAAACACAGAAGCCTTGAAACTGATTTCAAGGAAACATTTATGGGATAATATTTCATACCAGTATTGTATATTCATATTCAATATCTGACATAATCAATCTATGGAGTCAGTCGTTCTGGGTTTATGATGTAAATTGTTCAGAATAAATACTACTTGATTTAGAAGTTTAACACAGACAACATACAATGTTTATATATAGTTCTCCATTTATCGCAATATTGTCTTAATCCCTATTTACTGTTTGATTACTGTACTAATGTTATATGAGAATGTCATCAGAGCAGGTTGTTTTAAATTTGTATTACAACCTGAAATTACAAAATATGGGAAAATATTTAATTACTGCTTCTTTAAATACCGTTTCCTGAAGAGTTACAAACTTTGGAGGTGGATAGGAGGCAGCAGTCACTGCACCGACCAATCTGCGAGCTACAAATTTTCACACAGTATTTGTAATACTAGGCCACTTGGCGAGTGTTATGTAGCCTCTGCAGTGCGGGAGGGATGCAACTCGCCAACTCATCAGAGCAGCAATGGAAGTAGTAGCGATAGAAAAAAGAAAGGGATAATACCTTACAGCAAAGGGAAAGAGTATCCAGATTAAAAGTGAAAGAAGGGTCATTGATGAGTATGACTGCCTTAGATTCAACCCAGCGAGGAGATAAGTATAAGAAAGAGCACCCCAGATGTACGAGCAGTATTCTAGGCAGAGACGGATAAGACCTTTATAGATTCTAAGTAACTGTAAAGAGGAAAAGTAATGACAATAATGAAACAGTACTCCATATTTTTTTGGATGCAGATTTAGAAATTTGGATTATGTGATTCCTCCAAGACATGTTAGCGGCAATCTGGATTCCTAATATGTTAATAAAATTAAGAAGGTAAATTTCATTAGTTTCAATGACAATAGGGCTATTAGGAGAAGAATATAAAACCTGGAGGCAATAAATTTAACTAAACTTTGGGTGCCCCACTTAGATACTCTCTGCAAATCGGAGTTGAGAGTAGGAGAAAGAGTGATATGAGACTGATTGCTAGTAGTAGATGAAGATTGTGAAGAACAGGCAGAGGAAAAGTGAAGGGCAAAATCGTCGGAAAAGGTGCGGAGAAGAGAGGAGGATGGGGGACTGAAGAAGATCGTTGATGAAGAGAAAGAACACAGTAAGTGAAAGAACAGAGCCCTATGGAACACCTCTGGTAACAGGGAATGAGCTAAAAGTTGCGCCGTCAACAACCGCAGATATAATACGGTCAGAAAGAAAACTGGAAATAAGAGAAGATAGAGAAGGGGAAAAGCCATAAGCAGGGAGTTTAGCCAAAAGAGCCTTGTGCCAGACTCTGTCAAAAGCCTTAGATATATCAAGGGCGACGACAAAGGATTCCCCATACTTCTTCAGAGAAGATGACCATGCATAAGTAAGATAGACAGGAGGTCACCAGTGGATTTTGCCTTGCAGAAGCTGTACTGGTGATCAGAGATAAACTTGTGATACATCTGCAAGATGTATCACAAGTATGTCACTTAAATACAAACCAACTTCATGTTATTAGGTCAATCCTCCACATGATAGTTCCAGGATGTTCTGTGAGGTTGAGGTACATTAAATTACAAGGCTATTCAGTTCAATAAAAAAAAAACAATACCACAGTCCTTCATCAGATTTTGAGTCTCATTTGCACAAGAGTAATAGAGTGAGTGATGAAGTGTGTTGTTGAGAACACATACTTCATCAGGACCAAACACGTTTCCTGACTCCTTCAAGAATGGGATCACCTTTTCCTCCACAATATTCTTCAAAAACAAATTCCTGTCCTACTCTGTCCATCCTTTTTATTACCGACAAGAGATGCCTCACAGTGAAGCGAAGAAAAGTTTTAATACAACATGGAGCTCAACACACTTTTTAGTATCGATTGGTGTGGAATCCCATGAAAAGCCTTCATCCCTCTTCACAAGTGATACTGAGCAAGCTTCTCCCATAGAGGTAGAGGTCTATTTATCAGAAAAGAGGCGATACTGAGCAAGCTTCTCCCATAGAACAAAACAAACAAACTTTATTTCCATTTCAATACAATGGGTATTCGTCAGCCAGGGCAAGCCCCAACCCCCCACTGTAGTGTCCAACCACAGCAGTTCCTGCCAGTAAACAGCTTAAACTCTCGGTCTTGGACGGGAACCGATCTCTCGACCTCGTGAATGCAAAGCCAGCGCGTTACCACTGTACTAGCCAGCAGGCTCTTTTTCAGAAAAGATCTTTGACATTAAGTCCCTTCTGCCTTGAAATATGAACTTTCGAAGGCCTTGCCTTCATCGTCAGCTTATAAAAAAATACACATATATACAGTGTAAAAACGTATCTCTCTCTTCAGATATAGAATGTTTTTTCGTCCATCTCATATCTACACTTATTCAATTGCCACCCAAAGAAATACACTATGGGGGTTAGCTCTAAAGTACTGATTTTCAACCTTTTTCATTCCCTTCCCCTCCTACAGGAATTTTCAACATGCTCATAGCCCCTCCTTCCATTTTTTCCCGGTCCCAACAAATAAAAATGACAAATAATATGCGTATAAAACGAAAGCAACATCACATTATCAGGAAATTATTAGGCCTATATCTGCACCGTCTACTTAGCAACTGAACTTCTTGGTGCAGTCTCAGGTAGACTCCCTTTCTGCGTCCCAGACAGGAACTGAACCAGTAAAATCTTACATAACAAGTTAAGAATCGGGAGAAAATAAAAAGCCCGTGGCCCCAGAAATTCTTTCCATGGTCCTGAGGTTTAGAACCACTGGTATAGAGAGAGAGAGAGAGAGAGAGAGAGAGAGAGAGAGAGAGAGAGAGAGAGAGAGAGAGAGAGAGAGAGAGAGAGAGAGAGATATCAAAATTATGATCAGAGATTAAGTCATGACAAATGGTACCATTCATACTCATATATTATAGCACTGACAGTGTACTCGTGTATATCAAAGACGTGCACAGGAGTCTATGCAGGAGTTCTCCCACAGGGAATTGGTTATTAGCTCTCTGTTGTTCCACATTCACCAAGAGGCATCGGATTGCAAGCGTCATCTTTAGCCATGAATATCATTCAGAAATGTGAGACTAAAATGCTTCATTCTGTGCCAGAACAAAATCTGGGTTGTACAATCTCAACTCGTATTACCTCAGCTGTTTTATAAGAAAAGTTTCGTTCTTCTTTCTACTTCTTCAAGTTGGTGTTATTATTATTATTATTATTATTATTATTATTATTATTATTATTATTATTATTATTATTATTATTATTATTATTATTATTGATGTTTAACAATATTGTCATTATCATGATTATTCTGCCAAACATCAGAAGATCCTTGCCCATCAACCCTGAAGATGATCCGAGGAGGGTGGTAGTGGTGGGGGAGAGCTGTGGCCGCTCTAAATCTCCTAGGCGCTATTAGGAGTGATGGATTTCTGGAATATCATTACTGGAGAGGAGGGAGAGTCGAGATATAAGAAGAATGTGTGGAGTTTGTAATGTCATAGAGAAGGCTAGGGAAGCTCGTCTGAGATACTATGGCCATGTAGTAAGAAGAGAGGAGGAGGAACCAATCAGGAGAGTCAAGAACATGCCAGTGATAGGGAGAAGGAGTGTGGGGCGCCAGCGGATCAGATGGATGGACGTGGTGGGGAGGGATATGGTTGAAGTTGGATTGGAGGAGGGAGATGCAAGAGATAGGAACAAGTGGAGGAAGTTGACTCGAGTGGCCGACCCTGCTATTCAGTGGGATTAATAAGGTCAAAGGAAGAAGAAGAGGAGGAGGTATATTAGCTTCTGGTGAATGCGTGTGCCTCGAGTCTGCCAGTCCCCTCATAGGGGGGACTGCTGCTATTGCATATAAAAATATTATTGTTATTATTATTATTATTATTATTATTATTATTATTATTATTATTATTATTATTATTATTATTATTATTATTAGCAGCAGTAGTAGTAGTAGTAGTAGTTGTTGTTGTGTCGTAAGGAAAGTTTAAGAAAGAGAGTGAAATAGAAGTGGGCCACGTGGCTGGGGAAGTTTAGTGTGTAATGTATTTTCTTGGCTGGAGGGTGTTTTGACAACTAGATATATTATTATGCCTTAGGCTCTCTCATGTAGGCACCAAGAGCCGATAGAGGTCCAAGTTGTCCACCCAGTTCCAGACATTCTCACGAGTAACATCCACAGGTACGTATGTAAAAGCCCCTGGGAAACTACCCATACAGGCCCTCCTTGTTACCCAACAGGCATGCTTGATTAGCCCCACCCCAAAAGGGAGGAGAGTTCCTCCAGCTACAAGCCTATTAGCAGGCTTTTCAAGCCGGCCACGCCCTGCCATCTTAGTTATACAAGACAGTAAGGGTCCGGCATACAAAGAGAGTCAGTTAGAAGTTAGAACTTGCTTTGGGCAGAACTAAGATCTCTATAGAAGTTTCCCCTAAGGGGGCGGGAAACTGTGAGTTGTAGACGGGGAGCTTTGAGGTGTAAAATAATTTATAATAAAATGAATAAGGTTAATCCAACGATGCATATCTGTTATCATCTTCCACGCTACCAATAATATATTAAGAACAATAATACAACATTAATGTCATGCAGGTGTTATTCCGTTTTATTGTATAGAGTCAAGTTCTATACGTCAGTAGTAGTAGTAGTAGTAGTAGTAGTAGTAGTAGTAGTAGTAGTAGTAGTAGTAGTAGTAGTAGTAGTAGTAGTAGGTGGAGTAATATTAAGAAGCCTCGCACGATATATAATCCACAACGAATTCTAACCGTATATTAATGTTTGAAATTTATACCTATTCACCAAGAAACACACTACAGGTGAGTCAGGAACCGACTAACGTGGGTTCAATCTTACCTAAGGTGTTAGGGCATCCAACCTTATTCCCCCAGCTCCAGCGTGTCTGAGTCCACCTCCATTCAAATGGGGTATAGCTATGACACAAAACTGTATTATTATAAGTGTATTCGTGATCACTGAAACAAGTGAATCTACAATTTATTCTATAATGATTATAATGACTATAATGATTACAAAGCTTATATTCTAAAGATTATATAAATGGATAATGTCAGTCCCGTAGCTCTAATGTTCCAAAAACGTACATTAATAAGTACTATAATTATTGGTTCAAATTTAAAAGTCAGTAAGTGTTACATTACAGATGGTAGGACAAGCCCCTAAAGCTAATCTATGCTAAGGTAACCTAACCTAACTTAACCTAACCAAGAATGAAACAGTAAACTACTGACACAGAACTTCTGTCCATTGATCATTTTTTAATTATAAAGATTTATTTAACTCTAATATTATCAAAGGCATACTGTTCACTATTGCATTAAGAGTTACGGGCAATTGTCCCAGGGGCAAGCATCCTATGAGGTAATTGTCATAAGCAGCAATAATCTGTACTCTTTTCTCACAACACAGAGCTGTATTTTTTTTTCTTTAAAAGTGTGACACCAGGAGGGGCGAAGAAAATATTCGTTCGTCGGACCTGGGCACGAAGAAAACATAAAATAAAGATAAAGAGAGATGGGGAGTGTTAAGACTTGTCAGATGTGAAAGGATAATAAGAGATGCATAATGAATATCCAAGAATATTCTGTGTAGATGTAGGCATAGAATAGGATCCGTAATTGAGGGAAGACTAACATCAAGATGTCCAAGACAGTCCTAATTATATCTAAAATACCTTCAGCTGTAGCATCGCAACGGCCGACTGGTGCCGCCATGCCACTTGCAAAATGATAATAATCAGTCATAGTGGAGAAAATGCTACAGTCTCCTGTGTACTGAACATGTGAATACAAGTACTTTTAGCCATCTGTATGTCTTGAGGACTGAACACTGTGCAACCCGGAAATACATATATTCATTAAAAAAAAAATCTACAATACATCAACATTCAGATATATATTTAATACGAATCTATCCAAAATTAACTTTTTTTTATATATTTTGTGTCACAATTAGCCCCCATTAAGGCGGTGAACAATGACAAGTTGGAGCTGGAGAATTTTGGCTGGATGCCCTTCCTAGTGCCCGGCGGTAGGATCGATCGTGGGGCTGTCACTTCCCGAGTCGAGTGGTCTAATCACAGCGTTAGAAAGATAGAACTGCCACATAATCTCTTAACAAACAAACAAAACAAAAACTATTAATATTCACTTAATATAGCCCATGACAACGTAACAGATTCAGAAACAGTAAACTGATAAACAGAAAATAAAGTTTTATTTAATAGAAAAAAAATAAATAATTACTCTAAATACACCGAAAAGAGCCATGAATTTCAGTAGCCAAGCTCAGACTAAGCTATAAATAACTTTTATGAATAGCTTGCAGGACTACAGAGCTCACCAGCGGTGTCAAATGTTTGTATGACTTTCACAAAGCCAAAGCCCATTTTCCCTTGGCGCCAGGCCGGAGACGGAATTACATTAATCACTAGAGACGAAACAAACGCCCTAAGGCAGTACTGGTTCGACTAGGAAGAGTTGGGAGGTCTTTTGGACTCAGAGCTTCTTCACCGATATTTTAAGGCTTTTTAGCCGGGGAACCGCAGTTGGGGAAATAAGTTTTTACTAACAGGTAGGCTTTTCAGCCTGTCAGTGGGATCAATCAGAAAATTGAAGCTCGAGATAGTGTGGCTGGGGAATTAAGAGATGTCACTCTTATCGCTCCACGAGTAGTCGCCGTGGCTCAGTCGGTAGCGTCTCCGACTCTGAGGCGCCAGGTCGAGGGTTCGCGCCCCGTCACGGTCTGAGGTTAGCAAAGGCATGCACTCAGCGTAAGGATTACATCTGCCAAAACAAGTCCTTCGCAAGAAGGCAACCGTCCTAGCCCTTGGTTGATAAGGGAGTCCGTGACGTAAAACCGGAACCGGAACTCTTATCGCCCCACGATGGTCTCGATCGCGGTTCTATTCCCCAGTTTCAGATCCATCTTTGTGCACACCTAAATGGGGTGTAAATAGTGTCACATAAAGCGTAAACAAAACAAACAAACAAACTGTGAGACTGTTAACCATTTCTTGTAGCCTGAAAAGACGGGAGGGTTATATTTCCTTTTCTTCTATCCATGTGCTTGTGATTACCTAATTGTGTGCGTATATATATATATATATATATATATATATTATATATATATATATATATATATATATATATATATATATATATATATATATATATATATATATATATATATATATATATATATATATATATATATATATATATATTTGATCATACAATCGATTACTCCGAGTCTAGTGTGGTCACACTAATTTTAAAAACTACCATTGAAATATTTGTTAAACCTTAGCAATATCAATAAAAAAAAAAACTCGATATATGTGCGAAGAGCACAAAAACAAAAAAATCAAAACCGAACTTTTGACGAGTGTTGCTAAATCGTTCCGGTTTTACGTCACGGACTCCCACGGCTTGCCTTCTTGTAAAGGTCTTGTGTTGGCAGATGCAATCGCTACCCTGAGTGCATGCCGTTGCTAACCTCAGACCGTGACGAGGAGCGAACCCTCGACCTGATGCCTCAAAGTCGCGGACGCTACCGCTTGAGCCACGATGACTACCGAGCCACGATGACTGTTGCTAAATGAGTGGGTCTAAAATTCCCCTGAGACCAGGAAAAAATATCCCCATTTTCTTATTAGCTTTTAGGGATGGCTGAGTTAAAATACACGCCTTACTAATACATAAACAACACAAACTACTGTTTAGAGTTATAAACAAATTATATATGAATTCTAAATTAAATTAAAATAATCCCCAAATAAAGTAGACATACAATGAGGGAGCCAGCAACAAAGGATATAGAAATGAACACCAATGAAATAATCTAAACAAAACAAGAGGGCGTGGGTCATGGCTGGCATACCTTCGACAGGACATGGCACCTGAAGACAATCATGGGTGCTACTTTATAAATCATTACAATTTCTGTTACACAGTTGAGTCTGTGACCGTTGTGGCATACGGGTCCAATATGACCCGTGTTTTTCTCTGACTGGTATATCTACAAAATCATCATGATGACAATCATGAGTGTTACTTTATAGATCATTACAATTTCTGCTGTACAATCACATTGTAATACAGGCTAATTGAAACATTTCATAAACATACAACACATCAATGCACAGTCACTTTTGGGTAATTTCGACAATATTGCACTAATGATCAGAGAAAATAACGTGGATATAATGTGTGTTTGTGAAACTTGGCTCCTATCTAATATGCAGTCTGGTTTTGTTGCTATACCTGAGTATTCTTTTTATCGATTTGATGGCGGTAGGGGTGGGGGTGTGGGGGTGTATGTAAGAAATCATCTAACGGTCTCCCTATTAAAGACCCCTGAAGTCGAGCGACCTCCTCATCTCGAAGACATTTGGTTGACTGTTCAGAGTAGGAAATTCCCTTCATTCATCCTGGGATGTGTATATAGACACCCTCATGCACTCAACGACACCTTTGATTACATCTCCGAGGTATTTCGGTCGGTCTGTTTGAGGAGCAAACCTCTCATTATTATAGGCGACTTCAATGATAATCTCCTTCTTCCTAATAATAAAATGGGGAAATTAATTCAATCCCTCCACTTAAATCAGCTTGTGAATAAAGCAACCCGTATCACCGCTAATTCCTCCAGCCTAATTGATCTTATAATTACCAATACACCTAGTTTTATAGTTCACCACGATGTCTTACCTTGTCCTGTAGGAGACCACGAGCTTCTAATAGCTACAGTTAATGTCAGGAAGGAAAAGAGACCGCCAATTGTTAAAACTTTCCGATCTCTTGAGAATTATTCTCAAAATTGTTTCTGCGACACTCTTCTTAATGAATACAACATTTTAAATTCAATACTAACTACAGATTGTGTAAATTATCAAGTTTCTACTTTTACTGATGTTTTTACGAGATGTTTAAATGAATGTGCCCCTCTTACAACCAAAGTCATGACACGCCCTCCTGCCCCGTGGATTGACTCTCAGTTAAAAGAGCAAATGAAAAGGAGAGATGACCTCCTAAGGCAATTTAAATCTGATAGACAAAACTCCGAGATGGAAAGAGCCTATAGAAGAGAAAGAAACCTTACTAAAACAATGTTGTCCGAAAAGAAGAAAAATCATTTCAGGGAAGAATTTTCCAAGTATAAGGGAAATATCAAAGGAACTTGGAATGTTATAAAAAGAATAATTCCTGCAAATAAGGAAATCTTAGAAAATTCTGACCTTCTCAGTGATAATGTGGAAAAGCGAGTGAATGATTTTAATAAGTATTTTGCTGAAATAGGTAAGTCCACATATGAAAAGTCCCAAGATAATAATGACTTGATTATTAATCAACCACATAATTGCCAGCCTCCAGCTGAAAGAAATATTATCAATAATTTTAGACCGCACCCAATCGATTTAGTCACACTTATTCTTATCATAAAGAACCTCAAACCAACAAACTCTTGTGGTTCCGATGGGATACAACTTCGCTTCCTAATTGACTCATTGCCAGTTACAGTATTTTTCATTTTAGTCATTGTTAATACATCCATTGTTACAGGCATTTATCCTAACCTCTGGAAGCATCCCTATATCATCCCCGTTTTTAAGAGTGGAGATACTAATAATGTTGAAAATTATAGGCCAATCTCTCTTCTCAGCATTCTGTCTAAAATACTTGAGAAGGTAGTTGCCACCCAGTTAATAAATTTCCTTGAATCAAATTGTCTATTATGTGAAGAACAACACGGTTTTCGGCCTAAACTTTCGACCGAGACGGCCCTACTTAAAATTACTGATAAAATTTATAGTAATATTGAAAATAAGAAAATATCACTTTTATTATTGTTAGATTTGTCTAAAGCATTTGACAGTGTACACCATCAAATTCTAATGAGAAAACTTTCCAAAGTTCATGTTGACTCATTTTGGTTCGAAAATTATCTGAAAGATCGAATTCAATCAGTTCGAATGGGCTCGACTCTCTCTTCTTCTTTAGATATCAGTTTTGGCGTTCCTCAGGGTTCAATTTTGGGTCCTCTGCTTTTCTTAATATATGTTAATGATTTACCTCAATTTATAAGAGATTGCCTACTTGTTATGTATGCTGATGACACCCAGATTATGCTTACTGGTGACATTGATAGAATTCCTGAAATCTTAAAAAGGGCTGAAGATATATTAAACTGTGCCAAAAGTTATTTTAACAGTAATGGTCTTTTACTGAACGAAAATAAAACTAAATTCGTTATTTTTGGATCAAATCAATACCTGTCCCGCATTCCTGAGAACATCAGTATAAATTTCAACAATGTTTCACTCTTCCCGTCTAATAAGGTTAAAAATCTAGGAGTTATTATGGACAGTACCATGACATTTAATTTTCATATCGATGAACTACATAAAAAAGTGAACGGGACCCTTATTTACTTGAACAGAGTCTATGAAAGATTCGAGCCTGATTGTAGGGTAATTGTAGTACAAACATTGATTTTAAGTATTCTCAACTACTGTCTGAGTGTTTGGGGTTCCACGACTAAGACCCAGATGTTACGAGTGAAAAGGCTCCAGAATTTTGCTGCAAGAGTTGCCATAGGGGGGGTGCATAAATATGATCACGTGACTCCCCTCTTTGAGAGATTGGGTTGGCTAAGGATGGACATGAAGTTCATATATAATATCTGTCTTTTAGTTTTTAAAATAAATCATGGAATATTACCGGAATGGCTCTTCTCATTGCCAACAGTTAATCAAGTGCGTATCAATAACGTCAACACCAGATATCAGAATTCTTTTTACGTGCCCAGAACTTCCACTGATATTGGGGCAAGAGCCTTAAATGTAATGGGCCCGAGACTTTGGAACTCTTTACCCGCAAACTTAAGAAGCTGCCAAACATTACCCTCACTTAAATCTCATCTTTTAAATCACCTACTTAATAAGTGATTTTAGTCTCATTATTATCCTCCCATTGGGTAGACGAAGTGTACGTATGCTTATTTTAATGTGTAAATATTTTGATTTTGTGCTTTGCAAATTTCATTTGTTTTATTTTGACATTTTACATTGTAATTTGTAATTAGATTAATTATCATGTAATAGCCATTTTTGATGGAATAAAGTTTTTGACTTTGACTTTGACTTTGAGTCTGTGACCGTTGTGGCACACGGGTCCAATATGACCCCCTTTTTTTTCTCTCTCTGACTGGTATATCTACAAAATCAACATGATGGCAATCATGAGTGGTACTTTATAGATCATTACAATTTCTGTTACACAGTTGAGTCTGTGACCGTTGTGGCACACGGGTCCAATATGACTCCTTTTTTTTTCTCTCTCTGACTGGTATATCTACAAAATCAACATGATGACAATCATGAGTGGTACTTTATAGATCATTACAATTTCTGTTACACAGTTGAGTCTGTGACCGTTTTGGCATACGGGTCGAATATGACCAGTGTTATTCTCTGACGAGTATATCTACAAAAACAACATTATGACAATCATGAGTGCAACTTTATAAATCATTACAATTCCTGTTGCACAGTTGAGTCTGTGACCGTTCTGGCATACGGGTCCAATATGACCCGTGAAATTCTCTGACTGGTATATCTACAAAAACAACATGATTTAGCAATATTTCTGCATTGTATATTACAACTTTCAGTCAATTCAGAATAATAATATGCAGGAAAAAATAATATGAGAGTGATTTCTTATAGCCTACTTCTATCTCTACCCTGGATATAATATATCATCTCAGTTCTATATGAATTACAGAGGGCATATCAGCATCTTTCAACTATGAAGTTTCATCACATTACCGACCCACGAGTGACAAGGACATACGTTTAATTTTCCTCCTCATTATGGACATTTGTGGCTAAGTAACTCTCTTCCTCCTTCTGTCTTTCCTAGTTCTTATGACCTTTCATCCTTCAAAAAGCAGATCTATCGTCATCTCAGAGCCTAGTCCTCCATATCTCTGGGTCCTCTTTACTTTGACTGTTTTTTTCTGTCTGTCGTTTTCCTTTGTGTGACATTACCTCATCTCTGCCTTGCCCTTAACTTTTTCTTTTCCTTCGTCTTGGTATTTTCTCGTGCCCGGGCCTTTGTCGATGAGGGCAGTTGCTGCCTGTCCCGGTGTCACACTCTTAAAAAAAAAAAAGTGTACTAAGCTTTAGTTTTTTCTTACCTACTGGTCCCGGGTTCCAATCCCTATAATAATAATAATAATAATAATAATAATAATAATAATAATAATAATAATAAAAATAATAATAATAATAAATCATACTACTACTACTACTACTACTACTACTACTACTACTAATAATAATAATAATAATAATAATAATAATGATAATAATAATGATAATAATAACTGAGCATAACTCACTGAGTGAGTGAGTACGTGCATGAATGACGGTGTGTGTGTGTGGGCGCTCGTCCGTGTATGTGAGAGAGAGAGAGAGAGAGAGAGAGAGAGAGAGAGAGAGAGAGAGAGAGAGAGAGAGAGAGAGAGAGAGAGAGAGAGAGAGAGAGAGAGGCATGATGATGATGCTTAGAGCACACGATCCATCCCTTTTATTCGATGTAATCGCCCCTAACAAAGTCTTTCCTACTTAAAAAAAACAAACAAAAAAAACATTCTTTGTGGTGCCACTCTTGATGGTCCCACAACCAAGGACGTCACCTGACCTAGACGTGCGCAGGTGCACGTCAACCTCCTCCTTTTTGACGCTTTCATGGACGGCACTTTCAAGTGGTTGGATTTAGATAGAATTGACACTGAATAAGGAGATGAATGAAAGGGACAGTACATATTCATGTACGGGTGCTTATGGTGTACATTAAATATGTACATGTACACAGGGTGGGGGGCACCTTAGCTAAGTGGTCAGCATATTCGACTCCGAACTTGACAGACCCGCGATCGAGACCACCGTGGGACGCTAGGAAAGGCATCCAGTCTTAATTCTTCAGACACAATTCCTGAAGGATCAACATTCGGAATGATCCCACAGACAGGCTGAAAAGCCTACTGTAAGTAGCTTTATTTTTTTTTTTTAATTTCACCACACATTCATCTGGAGCTAACATACAGCGATCGCTTCTCTTAGCTCCTTGAGGATAAAGGGTTGCTATGATTCAACCCCACCACCACCCTGCTTAGGTCATCCACAGGGTAAATGGGCAAGAATCTTCTAAAAGGAGGCTGCTGGGCTTCATGGCAGCATTTATACACAGGATTCAGGTGCATAAAACAAAAAATTTACATTAATCTATGACTTACAGATGAGTGGTTAAGTACTGTGCTCACAGTCTCGAGGCCCGAGGTTTGATCCTGGATAGCTGCAGATGCTAGTAGTCAATAACCTGTTTATTAATTTATTTTTATTTTTAATCTTGTTTCCAAAATCACATAAGTGATTTGGTTCAAATAATTATATCTATCCCAGAGGAAAGCCTCACTAATATAAACCATAAAAGAATATGAGGAGAACATATACTAAATTTACTCTCTCTCTCTCTCTCTCTCTCTCTCTCTCTCTCTCTCTCTCTCTCTCTCTCTCTCTCTCTCTCATGTAAATATCATAACAAACTTTACACCAATAACAAGCAACAGCGAGTTTTATTTGTCACATTTAGTTCTCAGTCGAATGGGAGTGGACACAGACAACTTGGAACCGAGAGATTACGGCTGGATGCCTTTGCTAACGCCCCGCGATATGTTGGAACCCGTGTTAGTCGCTTCCCGCCTCGTGCGTCCTACCAGTGAGCTACCACAGCCCTGTTATGTCAATAGCAAGTAAATATCGTAAACTATTTACCCAATATATTTGTATATACGTTGTTGGTTCTGGGGGAGAGAGAGAGAGAGAGAGAGAGAGAGAGGAGAGAGAGAGAGAGAGAGAGAGAGAGAGAGAGAGAGAGAGAGAGAGAGAGAGAGAGAGAGTATACACAGGTATCAATTATTTAATTATCGTTATTGTTTTAAAATAATATTTTTTTGCAGTGTCTAGAAGATGATTCTGAATTTTATTCTGGATAGAATGAAAACCGAAATGTTCTTATTTGTTCTCTGAGCAAATTACAGAATGGCAAGTAACCTACAAAGAAACATTGAACGACCAGAATAATTTTAAAGATGTTAGCATGAGACATCGGTCGGTCAGAACTGTCTAGATATTTTCTCAGTATCTTGATTTGATAATGTACATGTGCTAGTAAGACGAACAAACAAACATTTACTTCCACTTTTGTACAGAAGACGTAATACATAGAAAACTTTGAGAGCCCTCAGTTTGGCTGAAAGAAAAACATTAAATATATATCGAAAGAAATAAGTTGAAACAAGCAGGACAATTTAAACAATTTTCGTAAAATCTATCCATAAAGTCTGATTAAGTATACATGCTAGGAGGAGAAGAGGTAGACCAAAGAAGAGGTTTATAGATGTGAGGAGGGAGGACATGAGGCTGTGCGGTGTAGCGGATGAGGACGAAGGGAATGAGGCGGTATGGAGACGATTGATCCGATGTGGCGACCCCTGACGAGAGAAGAGGTTTATAGATGTGAGGAGGGAGGACATGAGGGTGTGTAGCGGAGGAAGACGAAGGGAATGAGGCGGTATGGAGACAATTGGTCCGCCGTGGCGACCCCTGACGAGAGAAGAGGTTTATAGATGTGAGGAGGGAGGACATGAGGGTGTGCGGTGTAGCGGAGGAAGACGCAGGGAATGAGGCGGTATGGAGACAATTGGTCCCCTGTGGCGACCCATGACGAGAGAAGAAGAAAGATTTGATGATGGTGACACAGGAAGAGAATCTATATGCTAAGAGAGGGATCATGGAAGCGAACATCCCTTTTGGACACTGCTCTGAATGGCACCAGAGAGTACTAAAAAGAGGCTCAATTACCTTTCACAAGGTCTGACTTTTCATTAGGTTGAATGAAAGAGAGAAGCATCATAAAAAGCACAATAAAAGATAAAAGAAAAAGAAAAAGGACCCAGGATGTGACAAATATGGCTAAAGAACTCGGCATGTTACATAAAGTTGAGATTATTGTATGTAGGAAAGACGTTTTCACATCATAGAAGTCTCGATGCACAGGGGAATCAGACACTTTTCAAGCGCTGCGATGGGAAGAACCGCAGGGCAATAAGATCTAGGGAATATTGAAGATGTATATCTATTTAGATTTTGCTTTTGTCACGGCCATGAGAACATTAATGGCGAAAACTTTCACTAAGCCTCCATAGCATACATGTATGTGTGTGTGTGTATTGGAGTATTTTCGTAGCAACCAAGCATTTACACACATTGTATTGAATATAACAGCTGTTTTGGCGTTGGCAAATTTCTTACACAAGTGTTCTATATTTCGTAGCACTTTTGCGTACATTATCATATGAAGATATAGATAAACTGAAGAAGAAGCACCTCAGTGCTGTCAACTCCATAGGGCACGCCTCATGATTGGCCAACTGGAGATTACCTAACCTTACCTAAGCTCACCTAACTTAAGGTGTTTTATTTCCAGGTGCTTAATTATGATATATGCGTTATCTCCAGTTGGCCACTTGAGAGGAAAGTTTTCTCCTGTTGATGGTGCCATATACTGACCTTTCTTACATATGAACCAAATACGGTTTTAATTTTCCATAGATGGAGAAATTTCAAATTGGTTTCCGGAGGGAATGCCACTGTAAAATAAAATAAAAAATTATAAAAACAAAAGCAAAATAAAGAAATCTTTCGGCAAGTACTGACACAGAATCTCCCTTAAACAATATACCACTACTCTGGAGAGTAAAAATACCTCAGAGTAAATCTTTACTCTATGCTGAGGCAAACATATACTGCAGTGTTATTAGTCCTACCAAGGAACCATAAGTTACAACTAATGGTTGCTAGTGGACACGAAGTGGCAATATTTGGTTCCTGGGTCGCCTCACCGAGGAAGCGCGTCGCTAGCAAGGCTTTACAGCATTTTTATATATTTCATATCTATGACAGTTCCGAGTGAAAAGGCGCATAATTTATATAATCTATTTTATAAACTGCTAAGCAACGAGCCTTAAATTTGGGGAAAAAAAAGAAAAAAAAAATCGATGTCAAAACCATGTGCACGATATTCTGCACCGTTCATATATATGCCCACGAAATCTATCTCCAGGTGAATGACCCCAATGGCACTGCCGTAGTCAAATCTATCTCCAGGTGAATGACCCCAATGGCACTGCCGTAGTCAAATCTATCTCCAGGTGAATGGCCCCAATGACACTGCCGTAGTCAAATCTATCTCCAGGTGAATGACCCCAATGGCACTGCCGTAGTCAAATCTATCTCCAGGTGAATGACGCCAATTGTACTGCAGTAGTAATTGCTGCCAAATGGAATTTAAGAGGTTCTATGTGAAGACAGACGATTATCTTCGCCTTAATGGTTAAATGTGAAAGGTCTTTAATGCAAGGCAGACACCGGGACAGGGAAAAAAATTTCCTCAACTGGCACTGGCACCAAAAAATTATTGAGACAAAGAAAAAGTTGAAGTTTAATGACAAGGCAGAAATAAGAGAACGATGTACAACAGGAATGAAAACATAGTCAAAGTAATAAGGACCTAGAGATATGACAGAAGTAAACCCTGAAATGACGATAGATCCGCTTTTGAAGGAAGATAGGTTATAAGAATCAGGAAAGACAAAAGGAGGAAGAGAGTTCCAGAGTCTGGAGGCGGATGGGAAGAAAGAGTTGCTGCTCTGGTCAATCCGCGAGCTACAAATCTCCACACAGTACCTGTGAGACAAGGCTGCTTGGCTAGTATTACGAGGCCCCGACAGAAGGGGGGGGGGTTGCAACTCGTCAACTCATCAGAGCAGCGACGGAAGTAAAAACGATAGAAAAGAGAAAGGGATGATACCTTATGGTGAAGAGAAAGAGAATCAGAAGTAGAAGGGTTATTGATGAGTCTGATTGCCTTAGATTCAACCCTATCAAGGAGATAATTATAAGAAGAAGCAACCCAGATATGCGTGCAGTATTCTAAGCAGGAACAGATAAGACCTTTATAGATTTTAAGTAACTCTAAAATTTGCCCGTAAAGGAAGATATTACCACGATGGAAAATTAAAATACGTGCCACAAGGCTTGTAACAGACGAGCAAAAATCAGTTTCTAATGAAGGACTGAAATAGTTGAATCTACCATTACTTGAAGACAGAATAACAAGGGAATATCAAAACATGATTATACCAATCTACGACTTTGGTGTAGAGACTAGAGAGAAATTCTTTAAAAAATAAGAGCGAGTCTAAAACTGGTAATAACAGATTAAATTTTATTTATGCTGTAAAAAGTAATTATGAATAGAAGTATTGATGAATTTGAAGTAAGGATTACCTCGTCAAAACACATTAAAACACTGCATTTATATTTCTGAATTAATAATAAAGAAAATAATCGATAAAAAAATGAATTATAAAGAAACGACTAAAATAGGGAGTTTTTTCTGCACATTACGCGAGCACACACACACACACACATACACACGCACGCGCACACACACATACACGCACAGACAAACACACACACATATACATATATATATATATATATATATATATATATATATATATATATATATATATATATATATATATATATATATATATATATATATAGAGAGAGAGAGAGAGAGAGAGAGAGAGAGAGAGAGAGAGAGAGAGAGAGAGAGAGAGAGAGAGAGAGAGAGTTTAATAACGAACTATTACTGACAATAAAAATAAAATAAAAAAATTTCATGTTGAAAAGCGAAATTCTTAGTGATTTAACACACAATTAAACCCAGTGGGAAAAAAAGGAAAAATAGGGTTCCCTTTTCCTGAGCTAACAATGAAGAGGAAACATGTGATGTAGACTTTATTGTCCCGGGAAAAACTTTCCCCCCAAACAGCAGACCTTTTGTGCAAGCTACAAGATTCCTTGCAGAATCACCCTAAAAAAACAAGGTCACGGGATATACGCACTGTTATATTGCCCTTGCAAGTATGGCACTTATTTAGTACATTCCCTTTATTACTGACATACATATTTATGCATACAATATAGCTGGTAATCGCCTTGTAAGGGGGTGGCCGAGTCAAAGCATATACATTCACAAGGTCATTTACTTCAATCAATCCTCTTACTTCCTTGGGGATTAATATCGAGTTGCCACAATTTTCCCCACCACACAACTTGGGTCACCCACCCGGTAAGTGGGAATGGATCTTCTGCCGTAAGGCCAAACGTCCTCAGCTAGTTTACACGTAACGTTTCATCATCTTTCAACTTCCACCACACCAACCCATTCCAGTTTACTGAGCTAGTAAATACGATAAATCATTTGTTGTTGTTTTTAGATTCTCCACCCACTAATGGGTGGAATGGGTCATGGAGGACCCATAGGCTAGTCGCCAGCCGGCACAGGCCCCGACCCCCACTGTGGTGCCCAGCAACAGCAGTAACCTCCCCAGTAAACAGCTTAAACTCTCTTGCCAAGACGAGGCGCGATCTGTCGACCTTGCGAATGCGAGGCCAGCGCATTACTACTGTACTAGCCAGGAGGCTAGAAATCATTTAGGCCCGCAACATTGTTGAAGGAAATTATCTGTCAGTACATGAAGTCTCTCCAATTTCTTAAAGTAATGTATAATACTTGGGAGAGAGCGAAAAGCAAATCTCCAATATAAATTTAACCCGAATTTCGAATAATAATAACTGGATTTCCATTCTTTTCAACTTGCCTCTGTGCCGTGAATCATGACAAGAATATGAAATTATCCTTTGATATGTAAATATTATTTACCAGACATTATTATTATTACTATTATTATTATTATTATTATTATTATTATTATTATTATTATTATTATTATTATTATTATTATTATTATTATTATTATTATTATTTTTATTATCATTTCAACTACTACTATATCTACTATCACTACTACTACTACTACTACTACTAATACTAGTATCATAATTATTATTATTATTATTATTGTTATTATTATTATTATTATTATTATTATTATTATTATTATCCATTCATTTTTGTCTTCTTTTGGGCTTAAGCCCCAAAGGGTTTCCTCACCAATACCCTAACCCGTAAAACTACTGTTTCACCCTTAACTAAATACATCAAATGGTATACTGACTTAGAGTCCTGATTCTTCAGGGGTCAGCATGCACCTCGTTTGCTTCCATTGTATACTCAACATCCAATGACCTTTCACCCATGACCCATAAACCGACTATGAAATTATTCTTTGATATGCTGATACTATCCGTCAGAAACTCTTATCCAAAAAGTATTATTCAATTTGCTAAACATTTTCTACGTTCGAAAATATATTTTTTTCTATGTTTTTTTCTTAATTCCAAGCAGTCAACACCACTGGAGAAAACCATATTTAAATTAAGTCACTTTTTGTTAACGCTATAAAGTGGAACCATTGCTTATTTATGCAAGAGCTTGGTGTCAAAATATACCACTTTGGGAGTACATAAGTAATAATCTATCGAACAAACAGTCGAATAAATACATATAAACACAGAGAAAATATAGCTCTAAATTATTATCTACAATATTCCACGGCAGGAGACTTTGCCCACTTACCCCCGGGTGACCCAAGCAGGATGGTTGGAGGAAATTATGACAACTCTTTTCATCAAGGAGCTAAGAGGAGTGATCCATGTATGATTGGATTATGGTGAATGTGTGTTCTTTGACTTGGCCTTCCCCCTTTACAATATTCCAGACCTTCTAGGTGATATTAAGCCCTTCGAAAAGCTTTTAGTTGATGGTGATTTACTGATCCATCAACTTCGAAGTCACTAATGGATCATAAAGGTGAGGCTACAATAACAGGTCGACTGAGATTAAACAAGAGAGATAAGGTAAGTAAAATCATTAGAATGGAAATGGGCTCGCCTACTTCAGAGGAGCTTTTAGCACATGGAGTGAGAGAGAGAGAGAGAGAGAGAGAGAGAGAGAGAGAGAGAGAGAGAGAGAGAGAGAGAGAGGAGAGAGAGAGAGAGAGAGAGAGAGAGAGAGAGAGAGAGAGAGAGAGAGAGAGAGAGAGGAGAGAGAGAGAGAGAGAGAGAGAGAGAGAGAGAGAGTCAAAGTCAAAGTCAAAAACTTTATTCCATCAAAAATGGCTATTACATGATAATTAATCTAATTACAAATTACAATGTAAAATGTCAAAATAAAACAAATGAAATTTGCAAAGCACAAAATCAAAATATTTACACATTAAAATAAGCATACGTACACTTCGTCTACCCAATGGGAGGATAATAATGAGACTAAAATCACTTATTAAGTAGGTGATTTAAAAGATGAGATTTAAGTGAGGGTAATGTTTGGCAGCTTCTTAAGTTTGCGGGTAAAGAGTTCCAAAGTCTCGGGCCCATTACATTTAAGGCTCTTGCCCCAATATCAGTGGAAGTTCTGGGCACGTAAAAAGAATTCTGATATCTGGTGTTGACGTTATTGATACGCACTTGATTAACTGTTGGCAATGAGAAGAGCCATTCTGGTAATATTCCATGATTTATTTTAAAAACTAAAAGACAGATATTATATATGAACTTCATGTCCATCCTTAGCCAACCCAATCTCTCAAAGAGGGGAGTCACGTGATCATATTTATGCACCCCCCCTATGGCAACTCTTGCAGCAAAATTCTGGAGCCTTTTCACTCGTAACATCTGGGTCTTAGTCGTGGAACCCCAAACACTCAGACAGTAGTTGAGAATACTTAAAATCAATGTTTGTACTACAATTACCCTACAATCAGGCTCAAATCTTTCATAGACTCTGTTCAAGTAAATAAGGGTCCCGTTCACTTTTTTATGTAGTTCATCGATATGAAAATTAAATGTCATGGTACTGTCCATAATAACTCCTAGATTTTTAACCTTATTAGATGGGAAGAGTGAAACATTGTTGAAATTTATACTGATGTTCTCAGGAATGCGGGACAGGTATTGATTTGATCCAAAAATAACGAATTTAGTTTTATTTTCGTTCAGTGCAAGACCATTACTGTTAAAATAACTTTTGGCACAGTTTAATATATCTTCAGCCCTTTTTAAGATTTCAGGAATTCTATCAATGTCACCAGTAAGCATAATCTGGGTGTCATCAGCATACATAACAAGTAGGCAATCTCTTATAAATTGAGGTAAATCATTAACATATATTAGGAAAAGCAGAGGACCCAAAATTGAACCCTGAGGAACGCCAAAACTGATATCTAAAGAAGAAGAGAGAGTCGAGCCCATTCGAACTGATTGAATTCGATCTTTCAGATAATTTTCGAACCAAAATGAGTCAACATGAACTTTGGAAAGTTTTCTCATTAGAATTTGATGGTGTACAATATCAAATGCTTTAGACAAATCTAACAATAATAAAAGTGATATTTTCTTATTTTCAATATTACTATACATTTTATCAGTAATTTTAAGTAGGGCCGTCTCGGTCGAAAGTTTAGGCCGAAAACCGTGTTGTTCTTTACATAATAGACAATTTGATTCAAGGAAATTTATTAACTGGGTGGCAACTACCTTCTCAAGTATTTTAGACAGAATGCTGAGAAGAGAGATTGGCCTATAATTTTCAACATTATTAGTATCTCCACTCTTAAAAACGGGGATGATATAGGGATGCTTCCAGAGGTTAGGATAAATGCCTGTAACAATGGATGTATTAACAATGACTAAAATGAAAAATACTGTAACTGGCAATGAGTCAATTAGGAAGCGAAGTTGTATCCCATCGGAACCACAAGAGTTTGTTGGTTTGAGGTTCTTTATGATAAGAATAAGTGTGACTAAATCGATTGGGTGCGGTCTAAAATTATTGATAATATTTCTTTCAGCTGGAGGCTGGCAATTATGTGGTTGATTAATAATCAAGTCATTATTATCTTGGGACTTTTCATATGTGGACTTACCTATTTCAGCAAAATACTTATTAAAATCATTCACTCGCTTTTCCACATTATCACTGAGAAGGTCAGAATTTTCTAAGATTTCCTTATTTGCAGGAATTATTCTTTTTATAACATTCCAAGTTCCTTTGATATTTCCCCTATACTTGGAAAATTCTTCTCTGAAATGATTTTTCTTCTTTTCGGACAACATTGTTTTAGTAAGGTTTCTTTCTCTTCTATAGGCTCTTTCCATCTCGCAAATTGCCTTAGGAGGTCATCTCTCCTTTTCATTTGCTCTTTTAACTGAGAGTCAATCCACGGGGCAGGAGGGCGTGTCATGACTTTGGTTGTAAGAGGGGCACATTCATTTAAACATCTCGTAAAAACATCAGTAAAAGTAGAAACTTGATAATTTACACAATCTGTAGTTAGTATTGAATTTAAAATGTTGTATTCATTAAGAAGAGTGTCGCAGAAACAATTTTGAGAATAATTCTCAAGAGATCGGAAAGTTTTAACAATTGGCGGTCTCTTTTCCTTCCTGACATTAACTGTAGCTATTAGAAGCTCGTGGTCTCCTACAGGACAAGGTAAGACATCGTGGTGAACTATAAAACTAGGTGTATTGGTAATTATAAGATCAATTAGGCTGGAGGAATTAGCGGTGATACGGGTTGCTTTATTCACAAGCTGATTTAAGTGGAGGGATTGAATTAATTTCCCCATTTTATTATTAGGAAGAAGGAGATTATCATTGAAGTCGCCTATAATAATGAGAGGTTTGCTCCTCAAACAGACCGACCGAAATACCTCGGAGATGTAATCAAAGGTGTCGTTGAGTGCATTTTGTTAAATATGACCGCTGATTTTGTTTGAAAAATTCTAATTAATTTTCCAGTTATTCTTACAAATTTTTCCTCCTAATTATTAATTATCTAGTAATTCAGAGGATTTTGTATGCCTGATCTTCAGTATAAGTTTATATATCATTAAATGAATGATTAATTTGTAGTGGATGGAGTTTATACATGATGTGTAATATCTACTTCTCTCTCTCTCTCTCTCTCTCTCTCTCTCTCTCTCTCTCTCTCTCTCTCTCTCTCTCTCTCTCTCTCTCTCTATATATATATATATATATATATATATATATATATATATATATATATATATATATATATATATATATATATATATATATATATATATTATCCAAATTAAATATCTTCCATTAACTCTTTCTTAGCATCCATAAACAAAAACCTTTTTGATGCTATCTCATGCTATAATTTCTTTGTAATATACTGCATGGATATAAAAATATAAAAAAAAAATATTCATATTACTTAAAACTTCATTCTAAAAATGGCACTTATGTCAAACGAGTTCAGAAGACGGCTCTGAGAGCCTTGTAATTTCTTTAACATGAGAGTTAACAATTGCCGGATATTTCGACCCATCATTTTTCCTAAACCACTTTGAAAATGACCATGAATATATTACATGTTAGGCACACTGGTCTGTAATTCAATACCTCTTTCGTTTTTCCATTATCAATGACTGTTACTTAAACTACCAATTTTCACACGTCTAAAAGGTCACTTGCCTCTAAATAGTTTTCTATGAGAACCAGCTGCGGCGGTCGGGTCACACGGCAGAAGCCTGCTTACCATTTTTGTGATCCAAGCAGGGTGGTGGAGGGGGGAGCTAAGAGGAGTGATCGAGGAATGTTTACGTCTGGTGAATGAGTGTGCTTTGACTCGGCCAACCCCCTTACAAGGGAGACGGCATGCATTGAATGTAAGGGTCTGTTCACACTCTTTCAATTATATGAGATAAAATCTAGCCTCGAAAACTTTGGAATAATGCAACCTCTACACATAATCATTGCACTGCATAACTTTAACTTAACCGATCCTAACCTAAACCTAACCTAACCTAGACTAATACTCTGACAAGTAATACCCCCATTTCATGACCGGGGGGTTTTCCAGCAACCCCCCTTAACAACTGACTAATATGCATTTTGTCTCTCCAACTGGTACATTGAAATGCGTTTTTTTTTTCTTTTTTACGCAGAAAAAAAATGCGTATGGCATTACAGTTACGCAAAAAAAAAATGACTTTTTTATTTTCTGTCATTATTAATCTTTATTCGGAGGGAATGGACTCAAACAGGTTGGAGCTGGGGAATGAAGGCTGGATGCCCTTCCTATCAAACCATGGTGGGGTTGAACGGAGGATCATCACTTCCCGAATCGAGTGTTCTAACCACTACGCTACCGCGATTCCCAAGCTAGAAAATTATAGATTAAAAATATATTTAGCAATAATCGAGGATATGTAAGCTTCTGAAATTAACTATAGTTAGTTCTGCTTCGAAGACTAACTCATATAGCAATCTATACATTGCATCAACACTAAATTTCCTAACCTTTCAGAGGTCTATACAACGATCATATAGACACACACACACACACACACACACACACACACACACACACACACACACACACACACACACACACACACACACACACACACACACACACACACACACACACACACACACACACACACACACACACACACACACACACACACACACACACACACACACACACATATATATATATATATATATATATATATATATATATATCAAGAATGTTACAGAAAGATTTACAATAAAACAAAAATTAAATAAGTTGCTAAGTGCAACAAAATCTCCAGTAATAATAATAATAATAATAATAATAATAATAATAATAATAATAATAATAATAATAATAATAATAATAATAATGATAATAATAATAATAATAATAATAAAAGTAATATCAATAGCAATATATATATATATATATATATATATATATATATATATATATATATATATATATATATATATATATATATATATATAGTGACGCAGCTCTGATGGGCATCTTCTGTTACCACGGGGCTGCATCTTAAAGAGGTAGCCCTGTGGTAGGGGCAGTAGGGGAGTTGGTAGTTGTGAAGCGACACAGGTTGTGGAAGAGCCGGGAGGATGGGCTGTGGCACTCCAGCAGTGCCATCTGAACGGTCGCTAGCTCCCTCGTCATTGCCCATAGAGCAAAGTAATCCCCTTACTGTTTTCTTTTTTTTATGTCGGCTACCCCCCAATTAAAGGGGGAAACAGCCAAGGTAGATAAATAAATAAAAATTTTATTTATATATATATATATATATATATATATATATATATATATATATATATATATATATATATATATATATATATATATATATATATATATATATACAGTATACGTCAAAAAATCAAATGTCACTTTAAATGTTTTCTTTCTCTCCTCCAAAAATAAAGTACTGTACTGCGATACTGCAATTTTCAGTCCCTTTTAATCATAACGAGAACAAGCAGTCCCCTGTTGACAGTCCCCGAGTGCCATTTAGTGCCAGTAATTAGCAGCCGCTTTCAAGACCCGCTTTCTTAATGAGTAAAAGATCTTAACCAGAAAAGCTGCCATGAAACTCCCACCAAGTTGCAAATAGGCATTAGTGGTGTGTGTTAATAGGCGTTAAACATGACACTTGCTTCCCCTAACCGCAGTGGTGCCACACACACACACACACACACACACACACTTAGCAACACTTCATCCTGTAACTTGAAGCAGGGTCTACTTTTATGCAAAATGCCTACAAAACTAGTCTGCAGTATATAAACGAGAGAGAGAGAGAGAGAGAGAGAGAGAGAGAGAGAGAGAGAGAGAGAGAGAGAGAGAGAGAGAGAGAGAGAGAGAGAGAGAGAGAGAGAGAGAGATTTTCTCTATATGCTTTCAACGATAATCCTTCCAAAATCATTTTTTTTTTTTATGAATGAACGAAAAACTTTGAATATTGCAAGTTTTGGCATTTATATAAACTTCTTTGTAGACTGAAAGCTCCTGAACACATTAGATAATAAGAAATGGCCACAAAATCATGAAATATTGTTAATAAGCTTATATTCATGGCATCATCCGCCCGTTGCGATACTACAATTGGCCAGGAAAGCTCGAAGTTAAGGCTTCCTTCAATAACGGTTTTTTTTTTCCTATGCCTACCTGTACACCGACTTATTCTGGCGCATTCGTTATACAACTATTATTATCCCTTCACATCTGACAAGTCACAACACTCTCTAGCTGCGTTCCTCTTAGCTAATTTCTTAACCCGTCCCGGAGTTGCACGCCTAAGAAATCACAGAACTCTACATATGAAAGTCACTTTAGCGACTAAATTAAATGTTGAAACTGACAGCAGCATGAATACATTTAAAAAAAATCCCCTTGCTCCATCATATCTATGTCCACCCCCATTCGAATGGGGACTATTTGTGACATAGAAACCGGTGAGAAAAATAATCAGTGTTTGTTTGTAATTATCAAAGTGGCTTTTATATCAAAACTGTAATATTTTGTTATACATTTCCTATCTCTGTGTCATTTAAGTTTCTGTGTTACTAATGAAAATAAAATAATTTGCTCAAATAATCCTAACAAGGTTTGCTGCAAGAATGTATACACTCATGCAGGGTGCTAACCAATATCGTCTACGTGGTCTCCTTTGGCTGAGTCAAAGCATAAAAACTCAACTCTTTGTAGGAGAAAAATATAATAGCGCGGAATCCCAGTCCCCTCGTTCCGCTCCATTTAGTCGACTTTTACGATATGCAGAAGAACACGGAGGAGGTATTTTTGAACCCCCCTTTTCTTTAAAGATTTTCCACCCAAGGATGGGTGGAACGAGTCATAGAGGACCCGTAGGGCGGGCGTCAGCCAGCCCAGGCCAATCCCCCACTGTGGTGCCTAGCCAGAGCAGTAACTTCCCCAGTAAACAGCTTAAACCCTCTTGCCTGGACGTGGCGCGATCCGTCGACCTCGCGAATGCGAGGCCAGCGCGTTACCACTGTACTAGCCAGGAGGCTCTTGACCCCCTCAGTCATTATATACTGACTTCTATTCCTTTGAGTTTCACCATTTTCTCCAGCTCCTCTTCTTCCTTTTTTTTTTTATGAGACTGGAGCAAAAGAGCTCTGATTAAAGTCGGCGCCTCCTCCAATTACAGGAGAGCGCTAACTGCTGTTACCGCAGCTGACAGATTTATTGGATGTTGCACATGTCTGTTGTAGTAATACATGGTGAAAACAAAGCTTTGTCAACAGATAAAATAGTATTTAACTTCCATCCAAGATGTTATTTAATCATGATTACTGTGCGCCTGCTCTTCCACGCTGACGTCTTCGTTTGAGTAGTTTTAATTTTTTCTTCTTCTATAAATATCTTTTGCTAGAAGACAGTAAGTTGTTTATGTAACTATAATGACTTTTTTATGGGTCTGAGAGGCTCAGTGTTATTCTTTTCCTAGTAAAAGATATGTTTACCCAAGTGTTTGTCGAGAACCACTGAGGTCTGATCTCTCATATGCATAATCCTTTAATTTTTGTGTTAATAAATAACGAAAGTGAATGCAATATGCATTGTGTGTGTGTGTGTGTGTGTGTGTGTGTGTGTGTGTGTGTGTGTGTGTGTGTGTATCTAGAATTTTTGTAGAAGTAAAATACAAAGGAGGTATGCCAAGTCCCCCAGCTCCGTCCCATTTAACTGACTTTTACGACACGCAGGAGAATGTGGGGGAGGTATTTTTGTCTCGCCCTCAGGGAGAAACTTGCCAAAATACCTGACTTTCCAGCTCAGAAAGAGTCTACATCACACCCACCTGTTCCAGTTTACGGTGTTAGCAGGCGCGAGAAATCCCTTTGGCCCGCGTCATCTATAGCCAGTGAATTAACTAGTAGAGTTATTACACTCTCAGTATCTGTGTTGCTTATCCCAGATACATCTGCATAAAGATAGGAACAAAGAGCAAGTTTATGATTTAATCAAATTAATTTTAAAGCAATGAGGCTATGTTCAGAATTTATAGATATATGAAGCATTAATATCATCAGGCTGTGTTTATCTATCTAGTGGTTCCCAAAGTAATGATCATGACACAAATAACGGTTGTAAGCATGCTCCTGAAGGCAGTGGGGTGGTCTGAAAATAATATTAAAAATATTTAAAGTATAAAATTGGGTAATTAAATTTCCGACCTGAGAGTCGTCAGGCCCAAAAACTTGTGTGTTCCGGCTCGGTGTCAATAAAGTTTGGGAAACACTTAACTGATATATATATATATATATATATATATATATATATATATATATATATATATATATATATATATATATATATATATATATATATATATATATAATAAAAAGTTTATTGACTATAAAGACTCATTTGAAAAAAAAATAAGTAAAACCAAATGGTTAGGATAAAGTTAATTTTCTATAAAACAAACAAATTCTTTAATATTAATTCTTAATATATGGAAGCTCACAAAAGGCTTTCCAGCTTATTTTCAAGCTTATGGGCAAAAAAAAAAAATTCTAAGATAGACGCTTCTAGTGCATACTCTATCACAAATTTTTGAGAAAAATCAGATATAATAAACTTGGGAACCGCCGTAGCGTATTGGTAGAATGCTCGACTCGGGAGATGACGGATCCGAGTTCTAGCCAACGGCGGTACATTAGGAAGGACATCCTGCCTTGATTCTCAGCTTCAGTCCGTCCTTGTCCACCCCCCAAATGGGGATTAACAGTGACACAAAACGTAAAATAATTAATATAATAAATTCCATATCTGATAAATTCTATAAATATCTGATAAATTCCATAAATATGATAATTCCCATATCTGATAAATTCCATAATTATGATAAATTCTATAAATATCTGATAAATTCCATAAATATGATAAATTCCATAAATATTTGATAAATTCCATAAATATCTGATAAATTACATAAATATCTGATAAATCCCATAAATATCTGATAAATTCCATAAATATCTGATAAATTCCATAAATATCTGATAATTCCCATAAATATCTGATAAATTCCATAAATATGATAAATTCTATAAATTTCTGATAATTTCCATAAATATGATAAATTCCATAAATATATGATAAATTCCATAAACATCTGATCTTGTATAGATGGGTATAATATCCCACAGATATAACCCCATAAATTGCTAGGTTAAGTGACTTACCTGGTAAAGATGAATAACCCTAAAGTACCCTGGAGTTAATTTTCTTTACAAGATCCTAAAATAATCGAAACCCAATTTCAATTTCCTCTTTTTTATACACACGCACACACACACACACACACCCACATACGCACACACACAAATACATATAGTGCCATCCCACGGTTGGCACTCTGTATGATTCATGTGTAATAAGAAAAAGCAATATATATGAAAATATAACATTAGCATATCAATGGCATCTCGATCACAGATATCTATATATTTCCCAACGATATGGTCGTTTCAATAGAGTACAGAATATTTCCATTATCTTTTCATATTTCCCCCTGAAAAGGGGCAAAAATACCTCCTCTGTGTTCCACTGCATGTTGTAAAAGCCGACTAAACGGGGTTGGAACGAGGAGGCAAGGAATCCCCTCCATTCTATTTTCTTTTCGCAAAGAGTAAAGGTTTTACTTTGACACAGCCACGCCTAATATAAGAGGGATTATGGGTTCGTATTTATATCTTATTATCCCTTCACATCTGACAAGTCATAATACTCCCCATCTAGGTTTCTCTTTATATTTTCCTCGTGCTCAGGGTCGATGAGGGGAGATTAATTTTTATATCTTATTATCCCTTCACATCTGACAAGTCACAATACTCCCCATCTCGGTTTCTCTTTATATTTTCTTCGTACCCAGGCTCGATGAGGGTATTTTTTTTTTTTTTTGCCTCTCCTGGTGTCACAATCATAAGAATAATCTTTTCATATTGTTATAAAGTACCAGATTTTTTTTTTTTATATTCTTGGAATAATTGTTTTGAATCTTGGATTTTACTTCTTTTTTGTTTGTTTGGAGTAATTACTTTGAATCTTGTAGTTTGCTTCTTTTCTTGGTGTAATTACTTTTATCTTAGAATTTGCTTCTCTTTTGGAGTAATTGCTTTGAATCTCGAATTTTGCATATTTTTTCTTGGTGTAATTACTTTGAAGCTTGGAATTTACTTCTTTTTTGGAGTAATTACTTTGAATCATAAATTTTGCTTATTTTTTTCCTGGTGTAAATTTATTGAAGCTTGGATTTTGCTTCTTTTTCTTATTGAAGCAGCTGCTTTGAATCTTGGACTTTGCTTTTTTTCTCTCTTTTAGCAATTGCTTTGAGTCTTTGATTTCACTTCTTCATTTTTTTTTAATAATTTGCTTTGAATCTTGGAGTTTGCTTCTTTTTTTTTCCTTGAAGCAATTGCTTTAAATCTTGAATTTCATTTCTTCTTCTTTCCTTGGATTTTTACTTAGATTTTTGGCTATGCTTTGATTTTTATCCTCTAATTACTTTTCTTGCAGCTAGGATATATTTTCTTCCTTTTTTTTTCTTTTTGGAGTAACTGGTTTGCTTTTTTTTTTTGGTTATCTTCCTTGGAGTAATTGCTCTGAATTTTTATTATATTAACTATTTTCTTCCCTTCATTTTGTCGTACGGCATTTCATAGATGCCTATAGCCTCGTACGGCATTTCATAGATGCCTATAGCCGCTAGAGGGCAGAGCGCGCACTCAGAAACCCGCCGCCACAGGAAAGCATACAGAGCCCGTGTCACTTTAGTCTGAAGTCAGTACTTGACGGGGGCAGAACTTACGTCCATAGTTAGACACCACCCCCTAAGGGGGCGGGTATAGTGAGTGACAGGAACTATAGGAATAGGAGCTTTGAGGTGTTAAATAAGTGTATACTCTAATAAATAACTTTAAAGAAGAAGATGCATATCTGTTATCACCGACCTCGATACCAAATCTAAAATAATATATTAAGAAGTTCAGGTGAGAATAATTATCGTATAGATTTTTTTTTTTTTTTAAGAGTGTTACACCGGGATAGGCAGAAACTGCCCTCATCAATAAAGGCCCGGGCACGAGAAAATACCAAGACGAAGGAAAAGAAAAAGGTTAAGGGCAAGGCAGAGATGAGGTAATAATCGTCAGTTTTTAATTTCTTTATTATTGAAGTAATTCCTCTGAGTTTGTATTTTATAACTACTTTCTTTCCATCTTTTTCATGTCTTTATTCTTGGAATAATTACTCTGACTTTTTATTCTTTTAACTATTTTCTTCCCGTCTTTTTTCATGTCTTTATTCTTGGAGTAATTCCTCGGGGTTTTTATTTTTTCTAACTACTTTCTTCCCTTCTTTTTTCATTTCTTTATTCTTTTTAACTACTTTCTTCCCTTCTTTTTTCATTTCTTTATTCTTTTTAACTACTTTCTTCCCTTCTTTTTTAATTTCTTTATTTTTTAATTATTTTCTTCGCTTCTTTTTTAATTTCTTTATTCTTTTTAACTACTTTCTTCCCTTCTTTTTTAAATTTCTTTATTCTTTTTAACTACTTTCTTCCCTTCTTTTTTTCATTTCTTTATTTTTTCTAACTATTTTCTTCCCTTCTTTTTTCATTTCTTTATTTTTTAATTATTTTCTTCGCTTCTTATTTAATTTCTTTATTCTTTTTAACTACTTTCTTCCCTTCTTTTTTAAATTTCTTTATTCTTTTTAACTACTTTCTTCCCTTCTTTTTTAATTTCTTTATTCTTTTTAACTACTTTCTTCCCTTCTTTTTTTTCATTTCTTTATTTTTTCTAACTATTTTCTTCCCTTCTTTTTTCATTTCTTTATTTTTTCTAACTACTTTCTTCCCTTCTTTTTTTAATTTCTTTATTCTTTTTAACTACTTTCTTCCCTTCTTTTTTCATTTCTTTATTCTTTCTAACTACTTTCTTCCCTTCTTTTTTAATTTCTTTATTCTTTTTAACTACTTTCTTCCCTTCTTTTTTTCATTTCTTTATTTTTTCTAACTACTTTCTTCCCTTCTTTTTTAAATTTCTTTATTCTTTTTAACTACTTTCTTCTCTTCTTTTTTCATTTCTTTATTCTTTTTAACTACTTTCTTCCCTTCTTTTTTTAATTTCTTTATTCTTTCTAACTACTTTCTTCCCTTCTTTTTTCATTGCTTTATTCTTTCTAACTACTTTCTTCCCTTCTTTTTTAATTTCTTTATTCTTTTTAACTACTTTCTTCCCTTCTTTTTTCATTTCTTTATTCTTTTTTAACTACTTTCTTCCCTTCTTTTTTAATTTCTTTATTCTTTTTAACTACTTTCTTCCCTTCTTTTTTTCATTTCTTTATTTTTTCTAACTATTTTCTTCCCTTCTTTTTTCATTTCTTTATTTTTTTAACTACTTTCTTCCCTTCTTTTTTAATTTCTTTATTCTTTTTAACTACTTTCTTCCCTTCTTTTTTCATTTCTTTATTCTTTCTAACTACTTTCTTCCCTTCTTTTTTAATTTCTTTATTCTTTTTAACTACTTTCTTCCCTTCTTTTTTTCATTTCTTTATTTTTTCTACTACTTTCTTCCCTTCTTTTTTAAATTTCTTTATTCTTTTTAACTACTTTCTTCCCTTCTTTTTTAATTTCCTTATTCTTTTTAACTACTTTCTTCCCTTCTTTTTTAATTTCTTTATTCTTTTTAACTACTTTCTTCCCTTCTTTTTTTAATTTCTTTATTCTTTTTAACTACTTTCTTCCCTTCTTTTTTTCATTTCTTTATTCTTTTAATTACTTTCTTCCCTTCTTTTTTAATTTCTTTATTCTTTCTAACTACTTTCTTCCCTTCTTTTTTAATTTATTTATTCTTTTTAACTACTTTCTTCCCTTCTTTTTTCATTTCTTTATTTTTTCTAACTACTTTCTTCCCTTCTTTTTTAAATTTCTTTATTCTTTTTAACTACTTTCTTCCCTTCTTTTTTCATTTCTTTATTCTTTTTAACTACTTTCTTCCCTTCTTTCTTAATTTCTTTATTCTTTTTAACTACTTTCTTCCCTTCTTTTTTTAATTTCTTTATTCTTTTTAACTACTTTCTTCCCTTCTTTTTTTTATTTCTTTATTCTTTTAATTACTTTCTTCCCTTCTTTTTTTCATTTCTTTATTCTTTTTAACTACTTTCTTCCCTTCTTTTTTCATTTCTTTATTCTTTTTAACTACTTTCTTCCCTTCTTTTTTTTTCATTTCTTTATTCTTTTTAACTATTTTCTTCCCTTCTTTTTTTAATTTCTTTATTCTTTTTAACTACTTTCTTCCCTTCTTTTTTCCTTTCTTTATTTTTTAATTACTTTTTTCCCTTCTTTTTTTTAATTTCTTTATTCATTTTAACTACTTTCTTCCCTTCTTTTTCATTTCTTTATTCTTGGAGCTCGGTTTTTCTTTATTTTTTAACTACTTTCTTCCCTTCTTTTTTCATTCTATTTTCTTGGAGTAATTGTTCTGAGTTTTTATTTTTTTCCTAGAGTCATTATACTGTTTTTTTTCCATTTGTGTTTTTTTTTTCCTTGCAGAAACTGCTTTGGGGTTTCATTCATTTTTTCCCCCTGGAGTAAATGTATTGCTTCTTGAATATTATTTTGTTCTTTTTTCCTTGGAATAATTTGAGCTTTTTCTTTTACCTTTTATGTCTTTTTTGCTTAAGGGGGGTACAGACGATCATTATTACTGTCAGTAAAAATACTGACACTACTCTATTAGTGTGAACTACTACGTCCATATGATGGACACACCGACAGTAATAATGACAGTACAGGGAAATACTGTCAGTAATATTGATCGTCTGTTTAGCCCTTTAACGTATTTGTATTGATGAAATTATTTTTTTCTTTCCTTTTGCCCTTTTGGTAACTGCTTTCACTCTTAAGATATTTTATGTCACTATAAATCTATACATAAAAGCCTAATTTCCCCTTATTAGGAGGATGGCTGAGTCAAAGCAAAATAACTTAACTCTTTGCGGGAAGAAAACACAGAGGAAGGGATTCCCAGTCCCCCCGCTTTGCCCCATTTAGCCGACTCTTACGACACATAGGGAATCAAGGCGGAAGTATACTCTCTCTCTCTCTCTCTCTCTCTCTCTCTCTCTCTCTCTCTCTCTCTCTCTCTCTCTCTCTCTATCTATCTATCTATTTATTTATTTATCTATCTATCTATCTATCTATTTATCTATTTATTTATCTATCTATCTATCTATTTATCTATTTATCTATTTATCTATCTATCTATCTATCTCTCACATACACACATACTCATGCACAGTACATATACAGTATAAAATGGAAAAGTTTTTATATAAATAAGTCAGTTTGATGTTATACAACTCAAAAATCAAGTTGTCCGGTTCATATTTCCCAAAATTATTCGATACTTGGCGTATTCTTAACCAATCTATATGCATCTCAATATCACGGGAGGAGCGTTTGGAAGGGCATCTGACCTTAATTTCCCAGCTCCGAACTGTGTTACCCCCCCCCCATTCGAATAGGGATCAATAATGACACATAAAAGGCAAATAACAACATTATTACATCATTATTACGATGAATGGAAACATCTAAGTTAAGCTTTCTCAACCTTTCTGCCCTTAAAGACCCCTTAATATATGCATGTGTCCGAGGACCTCACCGTGAAACAAAATATAAAACGTATTCCTCACGAAGGGGGCCGCGCTAGCTCAGTGGTAGAAAGTGCAAGTCGGGGAGCATGTAATACGGGTTCGACCCCACCGCGGGCGTTAAGAAGGGCATTCAACCTTAATACCCCAGCTCCAACATGTAACACGTAATGTCTGTGCCTCACGAAATAGCTTTGAATATTTTATTATTACAATATGTAAAGTCATGTTGTCCGTACGAAACCCACCACACTCTGAAGACTGAACGGGCATTCACTCAGGGTAACGATTACAATTGTGACACGTAATGTCTGTGCCTCACGAAATAGCTTTGAATATTTAATTATTACAATATGTAAAGTCAGGATATCAGTACGAAACCCGCCACACTCTGAGAACTGAACGGGCATTCACTCAGGGTAACGGTTACACACTGCCAAAATCAATTTCTTCTCAAAGAAGGCACCGTCCTAGCCCCTAATAGAAAAAGGGAGTCCGTGACGTAAAACAGGATCAACTGTACCCTTTCAAAGTTGAACCTCTAACAACCTCTCAACCTCTCAGGCCTGAGGTTCCTGGGAACAGCGTATGAAAAAGAAAAAAATTATCTAGATCTCCAAGCAAGAAACAACGATTATGAACCACCACAAATGGCCCTGTGACTGAGCAATTTGGTTATGGATGGGAGCCACTCTTCCCTAATATCAACTCCTTTTTGCATGATTATCTTTATCTATCTATCTATCTATCTATCTATCTATCCATTCATCCATCCATCCATCTATTTCCGAAAAATATCAAATCCGTTCTTTGTGTAAAGCCCATTAAGGATTTTTTTTTTTTTAATCTTATGTGTCACAATTAGTCGCCCTTCTAAATGGGGGTAGACGCAGACAGGTTGGAGCTTGGGGATTATGTTGGAATACGCTTCCTACCGCCCCACGACGGGATTGAATTTGCGAATATCAGGCTCGTTACTTCAAAACTTGAGCGCTGTACCACTGGGCTACTGCGGCACTCAAAGACCATTGGGGAGAAGAGTAAATAATACTGACTCGTCGAAATTTTCTTCGCCAAACAGTTGAGAATATTAAGGACAGGGGTTGACGTGACATGTATTAAAACCCGTGTCAACTCAGCAGTTTTAGTGAGTACACCATTAGATGTGTGTATTCCGGGTAAAACAAAACCATCAAGAGCTCCAGCTTTGATAACTGTAATAAGGTCTCTCTCTCTCTCTCTCTCTCTCTCTCTCTCTCTCTCTCTCTCTCTCTCCTCTCTCTCTCTCTCTCTCTCTCTCTCTCTCTCTCTCTCTCTCTCTCTCTCTCTCAAGACTATAATAAAGTTATTAATAAAAACATGCATTTTGATGAACCTCTCTCTCTCTCTCTCTCTCTCCTCCTCTCCTCTCTCTCCTCTCTCTCTCTCTCTCTCTCCTCTCAAGACTATAATAAATAAAAACATGTATTTTGATGAACCTCTCTCTCTCTCTCTCTCTCTCTCTCTCTCTCTCTCTCTCTCTCTCTCTCTCTCTCTCTCTCTCTCAAGACTATAATAAATAAAAACATGCATTTTGATGAGCCTCTCTCTCTCTCTCTCTCTCTCTCTCTCTCTCTCTCTCTCTCTCTCTCTCTCTCTCTCTCTCTCTCTCTCTCTCTCTCTCAAGACTATAATAAATAAAAACATGCATTTTGATGAACCTCTCTCTCTCTCTCTCTCTCTCTCTCTCTCTCTCTCTCTCTCTCTCTCTCTCTCTCTCTCCTCTCTCTCTCTCTCTCTCTCTCTCTCTTTTATAAGGCTATTACGAAATGATAATGCCCTTCATATTTGAAACAACTCATATTTTCCCCTTCTTAACCATGATCATTATTATGAAATATGGATTGGAATCCGTAACAAAACTCTGTCATTTAATTCAAGGTTATGAAGTCGAAAATATAATAATGATATTTACGTTTGCTAATTATTATTATTATCATAATTATTATTATTATCATCATCATCATCATCATCATCATCATTATTATTATTATTATTATCATCATTATTATCACTATTATTATTATTATTATTATTATTATTATTATTATTATTATTATTACTATTAAATGCCACACATGACGATGTGGCAAGAATAAGCAACGCATATGTGAACTACTTGTTGAAGCTAAATGGGTGCTCAGAACTGTAACAAAAGGAAAAATGTAGCAACGTGCACTTGATCTATATTTCAGAGTTATCACTTGTTTTGCGGTGAGAAAAGAATATAGATATATATATATATATATATATATATATATATATATATATATATATATATATATATATATATATATAGATAGAGATAGATAGATAGATAGATAGATAGATAGATAGACTAGATTATGGGCAGACAGATAAATAGACAAACACACACGGTTTATGATCTATCATGTATTTAGGGAAAAAAATATCCGCGATGTCATTATGTTTTACACGCCATGAAGTTTACAAGCTAATGACATAATATTAAACCGTGTAAATCACACGCTTTATTTATCAACTTATCGTACACTTTAAAAAGCCTGCGAGTGATGGAGTTGTGTTGGCGGGCGTAAGAGTACGTCAACTCTAGACTTCGCGATGGCGACTGGAATTGAGTGGCCTCAGTGAACGTTTGGAAAGTGGAAAGTGGAGAGTGTGTCGCTCTTCCCCAGGAATACGATGTGAGGCGATCCCCAATGGAACTTTTTCAAAGAATCTTAATATTAATATAATTAGATATAACGTAAATGACACCTGTTTCCAAGGTTGATTTCAATGGACACTAATGATTTTGAAATGTAACAAAAACTTTCTGTTTATTATATCAGTTACATATTTGAATTAAATGCGAAAAGAAAGAAAATTAGGATATCAAAATGGAAAAAAAAAACAATTATTTGAATATTGTCAATAAATAAATTATCTGGCAACGCGAGAGAAATTGGTCAATTTTAATGACTGACTTTCGAAAAAAAAAAAAAAAAAAGTATTAACAGAAAAAATTTTAATTCAAAAAAATTTTTTTTTTTCATTTGCCATACAAGAGGCAATAAGATCCATACAATTTTTAATCTCAAATTGATCAGTTCTCTCTATTTCTCTCCAAACATAATTCAACTCATGATTGATGGAAGTAATTGAGAACTGATGTTGATTTTATACAGTCAGAACTCGGGTTAATTTCAAGCCTACCATATCAGATCTTACTATGAGTGATTTATGCCTATAAGAAATCACAGAATTAATGGAGGATTTCCATTCAAAAAGTCAGCGATTAATGAGATATTTCCATTCAAAAAGCGATTACAGGGTGATTCCCATTTAAATATTTACCAATTAAAAGAGAATTTCCATTAAAAATTAAGCGATTAATGGGTGATTCCCATTCAAAAAGTTATTAAAGGGCGATTTCCATCAGAAAATGACTAAGGGGTGACTTCCATTAAAATATTAGTGATTACAAGGGGATTTCCATTCAAAAAGCGATTAAAAAATAATTCCCATTTAAAGAATTAGCGATTAAGAGGGGATTCCCATTCAAAAAGCTAATGATTAATGTGAAATTCTTATTAAAGATAGCGATTAATGGGAGATTCTTATTTAACAAGTTAGCAATTAATGGGGATTCCTATTTTACAAGTTAGCGATTAATAGGCGATTCCAACTCAAAAGCCAGTGATTAAAGTAGGATTCCAAGTGAAGAAAGCGATTACAAGGAACCCAATTCAAGACTGCAATTAAAAGATTCCCAATAAAAACTTTGGCGATTTAAAGGACAATTTTCATTCAAAATAGCGATTAAACGAAGATACCCATTTAAAAAGTTAACAAGAACTTAGTTTAAATCCCTCTCCAAATACTTCCGAAGTTAAAAGTATATATATAAGATTTTTTAAAAGAATAATGAAGCATAAGATTACCAGCAAGTAAACAGAGGCTCTTATATTAAAAAAAAAACTACACATATATACATATATGTTTTTGGAAAAATAAAAAATATTTCATAAAAGGAATCATAATATTTCCCGCATATGGCATGCATATGCGTACTAGCACAACTGACGGACTGCGTACAGCGTATGAACTGATAATTGATGTAAATCCAAAAAGTAAAAAGATTTATAAATATTTAATGAAGAGTATAAAAGTGAGATAAAAATATCGAACCAACAGCCACAGAATGGACACAAGAAAGAACCATTTTTTGACAACACAGTGACCAAGCTTGACGGTTGATGGAACCGAGGTCATAAAACGATAAAATTGAGGTCAGTAAAAGCAAAGGAGTGGACGGGTCATCGACAGTAACTGTGAAATACAGTTGACAGTGATGTTACTTAAGATATGAAGTTAATTAAACTAAGTAGTTTATTACTAGCTTAATCTGGTTGTTAATGCAGGAGCTTAATTGACAAACAGAAAAATATTCGAGATAATATTATATCAGTGATATCACGGTCTGAGGTTAGCAAGGGCATGCATTCAGGGTAACGATTACATCTGCCAAAACAAGTCCTTTGCAAGAAGGCAGATGTCCTAGCCCTTGGTTGAAAAGGGAGTCCGTGACGTAAAACCGGAACATATAAAGCAGTTGTATAGTTATAAACAAATAAATAATAATTAAACAAAAAAATGATAAATAAACAAAGACATGAATACGTAAAACAAAAAACAAAGATTTAAAATAATATTGTCTATGTAAAGTAGCGAAAACAATTATTTATAACAAATTATATTATATTAATGACGCAAGAACCTCAAGAATAAAAAAAGAGAAAAAAAAGTGTTTTCAAGTGATAGAGCGAGCAACTGGTGAACCGACTAACCTGACTACCGCGAGTTCGATCCCACCGCGGAGCGTTAGGAAAGGCAGTCAGCTTTGCTTCTGCAGCTCCAACATGTGTTCAAGTATATAGTGATTAATATATATTATAAGTATATAGTGATTAATATATAATATAAGTATACAGTGATTAATATATATTATAAGTATATAGTGATTAATATATAATATAAGTATACAGTGATTAATATATATTATAAGTATATAGTGATTAATATATATTATAAGTATATAGTGATTAATATATATTATAAGTATATAGTGATTAATATATATTATAAGTATATAGTGATTAATATATATTATAAGTATATAGTGATTAATATATATTATAAGTATATAGTGATTAATATATATTATAAGTATATAGTGATTAATATATATTATAAGTATATAGTGATTAATATATATTATAAGTATAGAGTGATTAATAACATAAACCCTGTCATATTAAAGAAAAAATAATTAAAGAAAGAAATTGAACAGGAGTAACCATAATTACATAGAATTCAAAGCAGATGAGTGTGTACATGTCCTAATGCGAATAATAAAGTACAGTAAAGTACACATTCACATCCTTAAACGCATAATGTTACTTTGTTTTCTGAGTTTATAAAGTAAAGAATTATAAAGAAGTGATATAATAAAAGACGAATAAAGATATAAAAAATAATTATTATCATTGTTTATCAGTGTTCTAGTGAGAGGGGAACTCAAATAACCCCCCCCCCCAGAAAAAAAAAATCGCCCATCCCCCCCCAAAGAAAAAATAATAAATAAGACGACTGTGGTGATATGGTACATGTCTAAGACCTGTATGAGTTTATGAAGTACGAAAACTATACGCAAACAGATCCTGAATTAACCGGAGAAAACAAGTATAAATTTGAAACATCACTAACAGATAATTATATCCCCCCAAGAATTATATGTTAGTAAAGAAATAAACACACAAAATACCCATAAAATTCCATCTTGGGTAAAGAGGGCAGGAACAGAGTAAGCGAATGGAAAGCTACTCCAGTGGATTTGCACGGTCCAGATCTCGTATCGCACGCGTATTCCATATAAAACTGTATTGGCAGTGTACGCTCCCCTTGGAGGAGACCATGTCGAGGTCAGCTCTCCGGCTTCGCGGTAACGGATGGGACTCATTAAAAGCTCTAATGGTGTGGAGCTTGCTCTCCACGGTTCCCTACGTCGTGTATTCAGGCAGCGTCCACAGTGGCATTGAAGACAGTAAGTCAGTGTATTATTTGCTCTTTTAATAATTGCCTTTGTAATGTATATTTCTTTCATGAAGAACACTGAATGGTGTGTGTGTGTGAGTGCGTGTGTGTGTGCGCGCTACATAAGCATACTTAATAGTATATTACCCATTCACGTACATGCTCTGTAACGTTTAATTCTCGTCTAAGTTGAATACTGAATAGTTGTTCGCGTGTGTACATTCTTCAGTATACATAAAGTATATCACTTATTTATGTAAACGTGTGCACGTGTGTGATATATATATATATATATATATATATATATATATATATATATATATATATATATATATATATATATATATATATATATATATATATATATATATATATATATATATATATACGCATGCTCTTGCAATTACGCCCATCTCTATTACCACACGAACGCCTAAAATGGCCCTAACTGATACTCTAGTGATTAATTGAGTTATACGCACGCAACAGCAATCCCATTACTTTAATGAACATACGAGGAAACAGTGATGTATGTATGTTTCACCGGAAACAAAATAACCTTTTTTTCCCCCTTCAAATTCCCTTTTTGTCGAGTATAGTTCACAAGGGGTAACCTTCCGACATATAAATGTCAAACCGCGATCACTCTATTACAACCCTCCCCCATTTTTTTTTTTTTTTTTTTTACACAAAAAGGATATTTACCCTTATCAGAGCCTGTCCTGGCGAAGATACTATTCGATAATTGGTCTCAAAAGATATTTATGCTTATTAAGCTTCCAAAGCTGATAGAGACCCCACTACCCTCTTGTTTTTATCCCTAATGTTTTGGTTCTGGTGATGAGTATGGCACAAAGACAATCCATTAACATACTTGAGGCGTCACAAACTGCACCACTGAAGGTCTAAAAGAGGTAGGAAACCTCTCGGATCTTGGGTAGAGTAACCCCAGGCTGCTCTGGGGTTATCCATATTTACAAGGAGTCACCTAACTCAACCTAACATGACTTAAAAATTACGGGGTTATTCATCTTTACATGGGGATCTGAGGGTTGCTCATTTTTATCTGACCCAACTTCTCTGCTTTACGAGTCAGGATGAACTCGCAACAACTTGGTTTGCAGCCAGGTGTTTCATCCACAGAGCTACGGAAGGGTGGTGGTACTCCCTCGACGCTGTAATGATGTACAATCACTGTGCTCTTTTGCAACCAAATGACATGCGTCAAATTTGGCATCACATCCAAATCACAGGTTTTGTGTGCGGTGACTGTACATAATTATGATTGAAATAGGGCTGAAATCACAAATACAGAGATATTTATCTGTCATAAGCTATGAAAGACTTATCAGCTATGTTGATATTCCAACATTGATAATAACTCATTTAATATCGATTTTTTTTAAAGCACTAAAAAGATTATATAATTTTACATGTTAAATCTTCTTCGCCCTCTGGAGTGTGAGTTACCGCAGCTATTTAAATAAAAAGAATATAATTATTTATATAAAAATCACTCTGTCTCGATACCATCTTTTCTGTGAGGTACTGTACATACATACACTAACGACCCGTACATTTATATGTTGGGAACGCGGTAGCGTAGTGGTTAGAATATTCGACTAGAGAAATGACAGACCTAAGATCGAACCCAGCAGACATGTAATTCCCCAGCTCAAACCTTATCTGTGTCCACCCCCATAATGGGGATAAATAATACATAAAATGGCCAGACACTATGCATATGTACAAAAACGACAAACTACAGTCTTACGAAATGTATAAAATGGACAATACTCTTAATTACCATACAGTAATTAGGTCATATAACTAAGAAAACAACCCTTGCCTTACGTAACAGACTAACAAGGTGCTTAACTAGACTGGAATAAAACAAGGCTGGCAGCGCTGCACAGAACTTATTTAATTAGTATTCAAGAAGACTTGTTAAGGGTAAATGAGAAAATAGGATAGTTAACTTCTTCTTATGAACAATTAATTCTAATTAACTGCGTTACGGGTTAAAGAATGCCGCTTTATTTAAATAACCTTTCGAATAAACATTTTTCCCTTAAATACTTGCACTGTAAGAGGCCAAGGGAAAAATTACCTTATGTTTATATGTGATTACCTAATTGTGTTTACGGGAAAGAGCCCAAAGCTCGTATCTTCCCGTCTCCTGATCGGTTCCATTTTTAGACTTAGTGATACTTATCATACCTGTCCTTAAAACTATGGATTGAGGTAGCATTAACTACCTCCTCGCTTAGCGAATTCCAATTATCAACTACTCTTACACTGAAAAAGTATTTCCTTACATCCTGCAAACAAGTTTTCTTCCGAAGCTTCAAACTATGACCTCTAGTTCTAGAGCCAGCCATATCGAAATATCGATCCCTATCCACTCTATCATAACCATGAAGGAATTTAAAGACTGTCACCATATCCCCCCTTACTCTTCTAGCTTCGAGTGATGGCAAGTCTAATTCCCTCAGCCTCTCATCATAACCGAGATTGCGTATTTCTGGCACCAGTTTCGTGGCATGTCTTTGAACTTTTTCAAGCTTAGCTATGTGCTTTTTCAAGTGCGGATTCCAAAAGGGGGCTGCATATTCGAGTTTTGGCCTCACATAGGTTACATAAATATTTCTGAACATTTCCTTGTCCATGTGCCTGAAGGCTACCCTTACATTTGATAAGAATGCATATGCTGTGTGACTGTATATACATGTGTGTGCGTGTCTGTCTGTGTATGTGTGTGAAGATATATATATATATATATATATATATATATATATATATATATATATATATATATATATATATATAGAGAGAGAGAGAGAGAGAGAGAGAGAGAGAGAGAGAGAGAGAGAGAGAGAGAGAGAGAGAGATTCTCTCAAAAGCCAGGCATGCAACTTTGCCGTTCAATAGACATCAATTTTGCGTTAGCGAGTCCCAATACAGTTGGTATTTTGTGATTCCATTTTCATATCTCAAAGTCAATGAGCTCGCGGAAAGGTTCTTAGGTCGTCCCTTAATGGCGGGAATTCTACAAGTATATTTATAATTCTCATAAAGTAGTTATTGTGAGAGACAGATCTCACAACGTTTCCTAAAGTAGTTAATGAGAGAGACAGATCTCCTCCTAACGTTTCATAAAGTAGTTAATGAGAGAGAGAGATATCCTCCTAACGTTTCATAAAGTAGTTAATGAGAGAGATAGATCTCCTCCTAACGTTCATAAAGTAGTTAATGAGAGAGACATCTCTTCTTAACGTTTCATAGAGTAGTTAATGAGAGAGACAGATCTCCTCCTAACGTTTCATAAAGTAGTTAATGAGAGAGACATCTCTTCTTAACGTTTCATAGAGTAGTTAATGAGAGAGACAGATCTCCTCCTAACGTTTCATAAAGTAGTTAATGAGAGAGATAGATTTCCTCCTAACGTTTCAAAACTTGAAAGGCAAATGATGAATATTTATTTTAACTGCGTTCGTTCTCAAAAGTTATTTTATATTTTGTATTGCCATGTGATGAAGCTTTGGGGGGTGGGGAAACAGCTGCGGCTGTCGGGTCTCGGGGCAGAAAATCCTTGCCCATATACCTTTTGGGTGATTCATGCAGGGTGGTGGGGGGAATTATAGCAACCCTTTATCTCCAAGGAGGTTAGAGGAGTGATTGAGGTATGTTTAGCTCCTGGTGAATGAGTGTGCTTTGACTCGGCCACCGCCTTACAAGAGAGATCGCGTCCACTGTATATATAAACATCCAATATATGCATTACAACTGAGGATTATTTACTAGTAGATGAGTGATCGAGGTATGTTTTGCTCCTGGTGAATGTGTGTGCTTTGACTCAGCCACTGCCTTACAAGAGAGATCGCGTCCATTTATATGCAAACATCCAATATATGTATTACAAATGAGGATTATTTACTAATCAATTATACCAGACAACAAACCAAACACGACAGTTTCCCTTGATGTGATATGCATTCATGTCACTATTATTGGAAAACAAACATTTATTTCCATTTACAATGGCTATTCCGTTACAAAACTGAGCGTACACTTATAAGCAGACATGTAGTTGAACAAATAAGTAACAGGGTGATACATACACTTACAGTGAACAGAAATCTAGAGAGTTATGTAAGAAAGTAGCTCTAATTTGGATCTACTCACAACAACAGTCTGGAGTGCTTAAAGAGACTCAAACATTTAACTACAACTTCAACTATGATCAATGTTGATGAGAAAGAAGAAGAGTTCTTCGTGACAGGTCTGTATTTAGTGTGAGACAATTGTGCAGCCCGCTATCAAGTGCAACACACTCATTCTTGATCCTTTAGACGGTCATGAGTCTTTCCACGTGTATCATTTCGATACATGCATGACTCATTTTGTGTCTTTACATACATATACAACGGCCGCAATATCCCTTGTAAAGAAGGTGGCCGAGTCGAGGCACATGTATTCACCAGAAGCAAAACATACCTCAGTTACTCCTCTGAACTCTATAGTGATAAAAAGTTGCCAATATTCCATTCCGTTAAACGGAGGGGAATCTGTATAGCTTTTGAATTAGAATTATATTATAATTCCCTTATGACTCAATCTCATAATCTGTATTTGGCCATCGAATGTTGTGAAACATATGCAATAAGTAAAATATGCTTTGACTAGGTCACTCCCCTTACAAATGGTATTGAGACAATTGTATATGTATGTATGTATGTATGTATGTATGTATGCATATTCAGAGAAATTCTGAGGATAATTCAGTCGTAAGAGAAGCATCAGAGAAAGTAATGTCAAAAGTAGTTCGAGGGCTATCAATTGAAGATTAAAGATAAATAATAAACCCTTCAACAGCTGTATTTATTTTCTTATATACATCTTGTGAATTTGTTTTTGCACCACGTGCACAGTGGGGGAAAACTTCTGCATAATATAGACAGCTATTTTGACAGTCCAATTTTTTCCTCTGAAAGCAGTCTAGGTGTAATGTTTAGGGTAGGTTAAGTTAGGTAAGGTAAAGTTGGGTTAGATTAGCTTAGGTTGCTTGCCTTGTAAATATGAAAAATCCTAGGGTTACTCTTCTTTACAAGATCCGAATTTATTATCAGCTCTAACCCCCATATTTTCCTAACTACAAACTTTAACTTAATCCGTGAAATCGCTACTTAAATCTCCAAGCAAATCCATTTTGCAGAGGCGATGCTTCTGTTTTCGAAGATAACGCCAGTCAGGCTGTCCACCGGTGCTCAAGAGCTTTCACTCCAAGCTCGCCATGCTGACTTACTTTACTAGAATCCTTTCCCTGCCTTACGACACTGGATCATTAACGACTCTTTTTCACCGTGTACGCATGTGCGTGTCTGTGTATAGAAGCATGTGAGGATTTACAGACACATATGAGCTTGGTCTTATGCGATCTCAACATGTTTTTTAGCTAAAGTTTGCTTGTTTATGAGAACATGTGATTGGAAGATACAAACACGTGTTATGGTTGAATTTGTGTAAAGTCACTTTTAACCACCCAATTTATTTACCCATAGAACAACTGTCCCTGGGACGATTGCCCCTGGGATACTTGCCTCTGGTTCCTAATGCAAAAGCGGACAATTGCCCTCTGATAATATTAAAAGAAAATATATATTCTAATCAAGAAATAAATAATGAAATGAACAGTTTCAAGAAGTTATTATCCAATAATTAGTTAGGTTCAGTTAGATTCCGTTAAGTTTGGCTAAGTTAGGTTAAGGACAACTGTCCTAGGAACAACTGATAAAGGGAAAATTGATAATTGTTACATTTCATTAATCTTTGAGTCCCTTAACGCAAAAAAAAAAAAAAAAAAAAAAAAAAAAACACACACACACACAATGAGAGGTTAAACTAGTTTCTAATCCTTAGTAAACCTTGATATTTACAATCATATCAATTGAAAAAGTTTTCAGTCATCTGTAAATAGTGTATTTTTGTCTTAATACAGTGTTTTACTTTCTATCTCTTTACATCTTGTTTCAGAATGCTATTTCCCTACATACTAATATACATAAGAATAGAATCTGAATTTCAGATCAAAACTTAGCACGAGGGTCTGCCCCTCTCTTTTTTTCTCTTACTTTATTTAATTTTCGTGCTTTTCCCTCCAATTCCCTTATATCCTTAATCCCCTAACCTTTTTTCCCCCTCCTATCCTATCCCACCCTAAAAAAAAAAAAAAAAAAAAAAAAAAAAAAAAAAAAAAAAAAATATATATATATATATATATATATATATATATATATATATATATATATATATATATATATATATATATATATATATAGGCCCGATTTCTTAAACAGTGTAAACCTAGGATACCATATTGTTAGTTAGGATGGGATGGGATGGGATAGGAGGGGAAAAAGGGGAGGGGATTAAGAATATAAGGGAATTGGAGGGAAAAGCAAGAAAAATAAATAGAGAAAGAGACAAAAAAGAGAGGGGCAGACCCTCGTGCTTAGTTTTGATCTGGAATTCAGATTCTGATTGTTAGTTAGCTAGACACACACAAATGGATTTCATAAACACATCTGACGGACTAAGGCCAGATTTCTTAAACAGTGTAAACCTAGGATACCATGTTGTTAGTTAGCTAGACACACACAAATGAATTTCATAAACGCATCTGACGCGGTTCTGTGTATGGCCTAGGATCCCGTACGGGATCCTAGCCATACACAAAACCGCGTCAGATGCGTTTATGAAATCCATTTGTGTGTGTCTAGCTAACTATCAACATGGTATCCTAGGTTTACACTGTTTAAGAAATCGGGCCTTTGTCCGTCAGGTGCGTTTATGAAATCCATTTGTGTGAGTCTAGCTAACTAACAATATGGTATCCTAGGTTTATTTATTTTTTTTATTTATTCAGATAACTGTACATGGGGACATGTGCACATGGGCACTCCCAGTCATATTGCAGTTGATAACATTACAATCTATGTGGTTATCTATAAATAACATACTAATAGAATTTGCAATTAATTTAAAATATCATAGCAAGTAATTAATAATAAAATATAGTGTAATAATTGAAGAGTACTTGAAGAGTAATCATTGTGACAATATTTTCAATAGCCCTTGTTGAGTGCTATCATTTAAGTTACATTTCACTTTCCAACGGTACTACTGCAGACAATTTGAAGCAGATATAGAATAACAATTTTCAGGTTAGAATAATAAGTAGGTACATACATATATATATATGCACACACATACATACACACACACACACATATATATATATATATATATATATATATATATATATATATATATATATATATATATATATATATATATATATATATATATATATATATATATGCATGCATTAATTAGATGAGCAATAGAAACACCACTGGGGCTTCATAGCCATACATATCAAGGAGAGAGAGGAGAGAGAGAGAGAGAGAGAGAGAGAGAGAGAGAGAGAGAGAGAGAGAGAGAGAGAGAGAGAGAGAGAGAGAGAGAGAGAGAGAGAGTTTGTGGTATTCATTTCAGCAAAAGGAGTTATTCGTCCTTACTACAGATAAAGACACATCCATGCATACTTTACACTGTTTAAGAAATCGGGCAGAGCCCTTGCAGACCGCATATCCTCCCGGGTCCGCAAACTACATTGCTAAACTACTTGCTAGGCAAGCTACGTTGACGTGCTTAAAATCCTCTAAAACTTGTATAGTCCAAGAGATAAAGTGCAAAAAAAAACTGCAAATGGTGACGTTCCGGTTTTACGTCACGGACTCCCTTTTTTACCAAGGGCTAGGACGGTTGCCTTCTTGCGAAGAACTTATTATGGCAGATGTAATCGTTACCCTGAGCGCATGCCCTTGCTAATCTCAGACCGTGATGGGGCGCGAACCCTCGACCTGACGCCTCAAAGTCGCGGACGCTACCGCTTGAGCCACGGTGACTATTGCAAATACTTCAAATGGTGATATAAGCCCCAAATTTGGTATTTATGTTCATTAAGGCCTATATAATGGAGAAAAAAGATAGTCTCCCTTTTTTTCCTTATAAAGGGGCCTTTGGAAAAAAAAAAAAAAAAAAAAAAAAAGAGAGAGAGGCAATATTTGGTTCTTTATCACCAACAGACGTAAAAATAAACAATCCTCGTTTTTTTTTTTTTTTTTTTTTTTTTTTACCCCACATTATGAGAGTAGACAAATAGAGAGTATGCCTGGGGAATTAAGGCTGGAAGCCCTTTTTAACCCCCCACGGTAGGATTGATTGCGGGTCTGCCACCTCCTGAGAAGAATGTTTTTTTTTTTTTTATTTATTCAGATAACTATACATGGGGACATGTGCACATGGGCACTCCCAGTCATATTGCAGTTGATAACATTACAATCTATGTGGTTATGTATAAATAACATACTAATAGAATTTGCAATTAATTTAAAATATCATAGCAAGTAATTAATAATAAAATATAGTGTAATAATTGAAGAGTACTTGAAGAGTAATCATTGTGACAATATTTTCAATTCACTTTTCAACAG
>JAXCGZ010022754.1:115000-143395 GCA_037179515.1 Halocaridina rubra | reverse complement strand
ACACACACACGTGTGCGGAATGAAGCACTTGAAAAGGAAAGGCAACAATAATGAATGGAATACTTTCTCTAATGGAAAACCTATTTATTTATTTATATATTTATCTATCTATTATTATATTTTGTGTTGCAACTGTCGGGTGGAAGACGGAGAACTTGATAGGAAAGGATGAGGTTTCCATATCTTCTCTTCTCTTCTCTGTTCCCTTCCCCTTCATTGACTGAATTTATTCGTAGGTCCGTGGTTAAGAACTGGTTGACACCCTGAATATACCGAGATGGACGTCCTACAAATCATAAATAAAACGTTCGCAAAAAAAATAAAAAAATAAAAAAAATAAAAATAATAATAATAATAATAATAATAATAATAATAATAATAATAATAATAATAATAATAATAATAATAATAATAATAATAATAATAATAATAATAATAAATTAAAAATAAATAAAAAGGAGAGGATAATGGAAACATTATACAATGCAGTAGCTCCTGTTAAATCAACAAGCAAAAAATGAATCATTCTTGGATCTATGTAGGTTCATATTAAAGCAGAACTTTTAAGGGGGGTTCACACGGTCAAATGGTTCGTCGAACGCGGTTCGACAGACAAGTGTTTGAAGTGATGTTCGAACGTGTGAACGGGGTATTTGGTTGTCGAACACGTTAGACAAACGTGTTCGACAACCAAATACTCCGTTCACACGTTCGAACATCACTTCAAACACTTGTTTGAAGTGATGTTCGAACGTGTGAACGGGGTATTTGGTTGTCGAACACGTTAGACAAACGTGTTCGACAACCAAATACTCCGTTCACACGTTCGAACATCACTTCAAACACTTGTCTGTCGAACCGCGTTCGACGATCCGTTTGACCGTGTAAACGCCCCTTTAGAATATCAGGTTTTGAAAAACACAACAATACTCGTTTACGGTTTGTCTAAACACGGATCAATCTTTACTCCCTTTGTCATTCAACAAAAATGTACCCTATGTGGTACACTGTGACTTACTGTTTATTTACGGATACCGTACCTTCACACACTTTCAAAACTAATTGTCCTGTTACTGTTTCTACTTTTATAGCTACTACTGTTAATGCTCCTGGTTTTTGGGCGTTATATATAAAAAATATCATGATAAAGGTGGCCGATATTCCTCAGCAAACAACACGAATGAACGAAACTTATTTTCTCTCGGTCCTAATATTAAGTATCCGTATGTCTGGTTTACGTCTTAAGGGTTTGTTGACCTTACCCTTTCCCCATCATCTAACCTCCAATGACCTTCCGTATGTACCTAACCAAAATATTCAACGTACCGTAATCAAGGAACCGTATTTACCCAATCCTTACTTCAGAGTACAATGAGCTGGAATCCGTACCCTGTTCTACGCCAAATATTACGCTATATACAGAGCTATTTGGCCATCTTAAAGTTGAAGCATTAACAATCGTGATGATGTCGTCGTGGTATGACCAATATGCACAGCATGCTAATTCAAGCCATCATGCTTCTTGAATATCCAAAACCCACTCGTCTTACAATGGACTTATGGCGAGCACTGACCAGCCATGGAAAAGCTGTCTGTTTTTCAATGCTATGATGGCATACTCAAGAAACACTGAGCTAATTTCCAAAAGTAAAGTTAGCTTGAATTATTGATGATGATTTTTATTACTTCTGGAAGGATTGCATTCATACCATTTCAACGAGCAAAATCTTGGCAACCTGACCGACAACTTGCCAAAATAAGCCCAAAATATGACCCGGCCCTTAACATCTAGGGAAAATAAGCCATTATAATTTTACCAAAAATTGCATGCCCTTGGAGCTGAACGCACACACTTAAGGGCGGTTTACACGGTCAAACGGTTTGTCGAACGCGGTTCGACAGACAAGTTTTTGAAGTGATGTTCTACCGTGTGAACGGGGTATTTGGTTGTCAAACACGTTCCGTGTTTACACGGTCAAACGGTTCGTCGAACGCGGTTCGACAGACAAGTGTTTGAAGTGATGTTCGAACGTGTGAACGAGGTATTTGGTTGTCGAACACGTTCCGTGTTCGACAACCAAATACCTCGTTCACACGTTCGAACATCACTTCAAACACTTGTCTGTCGAACCGCGTTCGACGAACCGTTTGACCGTGTAAACCCCCCTTTATATACATTTCTCAAAAAAGTTTATCAATTTATTTGATGGGACCAGGAAGTCCAGCAGTGAGTATGTATTTCATTCGTAAGAGACATTCAATGGCATGAAGGACTTCTAGGACAATAAATTTGATAAGGGCGAGATTTGGGTGAATAATATGACCTTGCACGCACACCTTGGCCAGGGAGGTCATAATATAAGAGATTGAGCGAAGTGTCAGTCCCACAGGAATCATAAATTTCTTTTCTCTTGCTTTGCAATGGAGGTAATGATACTTCCTGATGTGATTTAAAAGAAATACCTTTCCCCCATTCTTATAAAATAAATAACGACGAATTGTGAAGAATATACATAAAAATTATAGACAGAATTATCTTAAGAGATTGTCATATTTTGTTCTGGACAATAAATAATACAAGAAAGATCGCTTTTTATTACTAATCTCTGTTATCATGAAGATGATTGGAACATGTTTTCTGAGTCATATTCATATGAGTCATCTCAACATCTCATAACGATATTATATATAATATAATTCGTGGTTTCTTCCTGAAGAATTAACCTGATAAGGTGTATCACACATACGCGTATTCTACTCTGAGAAATGGGTTTAAAATAAATATGGAGACTCTCAATGGTTCCGGTTTTACGTCACGGACTCCCTTTTCTATCAAGGGCTAGGACGGTTGCCTTCTTGCGAAGGACTTATTTTGGCAGGTGTTATCGTTACCCTGAGTGCATGCCCTTTCTAGCCTCAGGCCGTGACGGGGCGCGAACCCTCGACCTGACGCCTCGAAGTGCGAAAGCTACCGCTTGAGCCAGGAGCCTCAGACCGTGACGGGACGCCAACCCTCGACCTGCCGCCTCAGAGTCGCGGACGCTACCGCTTGAGCCTGGCTCAAGCGGTAGCGTCCACGACTTTGAAGCGTCAGGTCGAGGGTTCGCGCCCCGTCACGGTCCGAGGCTAGCAAGGGCATGCACTCAGGGTAACGATTACACCTGCCAAAACAAGTCCTTCGCAAGAAGGCAACCGTCCTAGCCCTTGGTAGAAAAGGGAGTCCGTGATGTGTGATGTACCTTATCAGCAATCAGGGTAACGATTACACCTGCCAAAACAAGTCCTTCGTAAGAAATACTGAGACTCTCAATATCATGGAAAAAAAAATTGCGTTCTTTGCAAGAAAATGTCAAGTGACAGAGGTAATTGACAAGTATCCTACAGTGAGATGGATTTAGAAATATTTCGGATCCCTCCCAAAGGAATATTAGCAAGTGAAGTCCTTGGAACGTATCCTACTGTGAGAAAGATTTAAATGGCTTCTTGAGGTTTCGAGTTCCTTCATGAGGCATAATAGCGAATAGGGCACTGAATACAATTCTATTGTGATATAGTTTAGAAAGGAAAACATAAAGGCTTGAATAATTTCGGGTTTCTATAAATCCGTGTTCGAGCCAACCGCAGGGAGTTTAGGAAGGGCATCCAGATTAAATTCCCCAGCTCCAACATGTCTTGGTCAGCCCCTTTTCGAATGGGGATTAACAGTAACATAAAGCATTAAAAAACAACAATATAAAACGGTTTTAAACGTCTATTGTTAGAGAAGAATTTATTTCAGCTTTCTTAGGCCGCTTTCACACCAAAGTGGCACGTCTCACGTGGCATACCACGTGGCATGCTATTTGAAAACGAACATCCGGAAATATATGAAGCCTTTCACACAGAAGTGGCGTGGCACATGGGACGTGTCACGCCACTTCTGTGTGAAAGGTTTCTTATATTTCCGGGTGTTCCTTTGCAACTGCTGTGCCACGTGGCATGCCACGTGCGACGTGACACTTTGGTGTGAAAGCGGCCTTTATGGAGTCTTTTCGTCTCTATTCTTCGAAGAGGTAATCTGAAGAAATGGCTCGGTAGTGTTCCTTTTTTTTTTTCTTACAAAGACGTCATAAAAACCAGTTCCGTTCCGAAATTCAAATATGTCAATTGGACTGCTTTAGTTCAGCGCGCCTCAGGCAATATTCTAGTTACTAAGTAATACTCAATTTATTAAAATCCTCTATTCGCAAAACATATACTTCAAATCCTTACCTCGAAATAAAAATAACACTTATAAAAACAATATAAATTTATTAAAAATACTTCTTAACGTAGACAATGTGAGAAATGATACTGTTCATCTTATGACTTCATACACCTAATGAAACCATTTTAAAACTTTTTGAGATGGAATAAACGACAATACGAGAGACGATACACTCGAAATGCCATCTTGGTGAAATCGAACTCCAGGATCTCATTGGCGTAAGTGGTGTTGACCCTCAGAGCCAGTGAGGGAGAAGAGTAGGTTGTCGAGACCCCAGAATTACAAAGGGTAATAGCATCATAAAATAATATTGAATTCTGTAATGACCATCCTCACTACATTATTACTTGCGAGAGAGAGAGAGAGAGAGAGAGAGAGAGAGAGAGAGAGAGAGAGAGAGAGAGAGAGAGAGAGAGAGAGAGAGAGAGAGAGAGAGAGAGAGAAGAGAATAATTACAAAATGCAATCAGTGCTTTAAAGACTAATGATGCCTTTGACACCTTGACCTTTGAACTTAAGTCGATATTCAACTGCTTTTCCACTCTAAACAAACAAGAACATCTATTTCTTGCTCAATAGCTAAAGACGTACAAACCTCTAGTCACATACGACGCAGTAACCCCTCTGAGGATAGCCGAACCAAACCTTAATTGGATTCTGGTTGGAGTTTTCCTATCAGAGTCCCCTCGTATATACAAACTCATCGTGGGATGAAAATACGAAAGGCAGGAGGATTCCCAGTCACTTTGCTCCTCCCCATATTCTCGATCTCTACAACAAGGAAGGAAATACGGAAGCGATATGCTTCTCCGTCTCCAAGAAAAAGAATAAACTTGAAGATTAAGCGATACAGAGAGAATGGCCTATTTAATAAACAATTGAATAAATACATATATAAAAAAATTACATGAGGAAATAAATAAACCATATACTTAACTTTAGAAAATGGATAAACAAGGGAGAAAAAAGGAAGCCTTACACAGGATATAGATTAGCTGCCTCTCCCTACTGCTCCAACAGATAGTATTTTGTCAGCTGTCCAGATTCACACAGCTCAACATAGTGCTAAAATATCAGGAGGATAGCTCAAAGGTCTTTTGAGAATATGGTTAATGCATCGCCTTGAAAACGTCAATGTAAGATCCAAGGAATTAAAAAATATATGCAAAACACACACACACACACACACACACACACACACACACACACACACACACACACACACACACACACAGACACACACACACACACACACACACACACACACACACACACACACGGGAAGATACGAGCTTTGGACTCTTTCCCGTAAACACAATTAGGTAATCAAAATTAGGTAATCACACACACACACACACACTGTTCTCTCCTAAGAGACTAGACTGCAGCTTGGAATGCCCAGATAAAGGAAAACATCGAATCGTTCAGAAAAGATTTTCAGCAGCTGAATACAGAACATGATGGCATGACAAGATCTTTTGCAGATGCAGTGAAGCAGAATGTGGCAGACAAAGAGGCAGTGATGGAGGTGGCACGGGAAAGTGTAAATACTGTTGACTACAAAAAATAGCAATAGAAAGAAAATTAAAGATGCTGTGACTGAAAGGGCTAATCCACTGATTAAAGAGGCAGCTTCATAAAGAGAAATCAGTGGTAATCTCAAGAATAAATGAATCCCAGGAGTCAACATGGCCAGGGAGACTTGACCATAGTAAAGCTAGGGTTTTCGACTTGATAAGGAAGCTTGGAGTAGTATGTGGTCCAGAAAATATTGCAAGCATTCACCGAATTGGCAAATATTCTAGAGAGGGAAGAGCAAGAATAATGAAAGTAACCTTTGAGAGAGGGGACACATGTAGAGAATTATTAATGAGAGCAAATACCCAAACAGACCTTCAAGAATTCAGAACATTGCTCATTAGACCACACAGAAAACAAGAAGAGATGGAAAGATTCGAAAGGTTCTTGCAAGAAGCTGGATGGTTATATGAGTAAAGAAATGAAGATTAGCAAAAATTTTTGTTTCAGTGCTCTTCCAGCCAATGGGTTAATAAAGAAGGTAAATGGAGATCAGGGGATGCAGCCTCATTAAGACTGCTGTACACAAATGCTGATGGGGTATCTGGTAAGGCAGTAGATTTAAAGAATATGATTAACAACAGTAAGGCAGATAAAGTAGTGGTTACAAAGACTAAGATAAGTGAGGACATAACCAGAGTCACAGTGTTCCTACTTTAAGGGCTTCAGAATATTAAGGGTTGAAATATGCAAGAGGACTGGTGGAGGAATAGCATTGTTCATAAATTAAAGGTATCAGCTTCAAGAAGTAAAGTTTGCTATAGAAAGTGAGTATAGGATCTTTCTCGTTTTTTTTAAATTAGTGTGACACAGGGAGAGGCAAGAAAACTTCCCTCATCAATAAAGGCCTGGACACGAAGAAAATATTAAGAAGAAGGAAAAGAAAAAGATTACAGACAAGGCAGGGATGAGGTAATGATACATAAAGGAAAAGGACAGACTGAAAGAATAGTCAAAGTACTGAGGACCTAGAGATATGGCAGAATTAGGCCCTGAGATGACGATAGATCCTCTTTTTGAAGGAAGACTGGTTATAAGAATTAGGAAGGACAGAAGGAGGAAGAGACTTCCAGAGTCTGGAGGTAGATGGTAAGAAGCAGTCGCTGCACCGACCAATCCGCGAACTACAAAACTCCACACAGTACATGTGAGACGAGGCCGCTTGGCGAGTGTTGTCCGGCCTCAGCAGTGGGGGAGGGATGCAACTCGTCAACTCATCAGAGCAGCATAGGAAGTAGTAGCGATAGAAAAGAGAAAGGGATGATACCTTACGGCGAAGGAGAGAGAGAATCCAGATTAAAAATAAGAGAAGGGTCATTAATGAGTCGAACTGCCTTAGATTTAACCGTATCAAGTAGACATGTATAAGAAGAAGCACCCCAAATGGGCGAGCAGTATTTTAGGTAGGGATGGATAAGATATTTATATATCTTAAGTAATTGTAAAGAGTTAAAGTAATGACGAAAATGAAATACAACCCCAATTTCTTGGATACAGATTAAAACATATGGATTATGTGATTCCTCCAAGATAAGTTAGAGGCTATCTGGATTCCGTTGCTTCAATAAGTACTAGTTCAGATAGCATTATAAGAGCTGTCGTATATAACATAACCCACCAAGGAATCAACGTAGGCTAGAGGGTTATGAGGAAAGTCAATTAGGTAGTATCGAAGTCATAAACTCAGTTCTTAACATCGCAAGGGAGACAAAGTATAGGATTTTGATGGGAGATCTGAATCATAGAGAGATAAACTGGACTAATTTTAACCCATACAGTAGGAGGATTCATTTGGGGTAAGATTCCTAGATTGCATACAAGGAAATTTCTTACACCAACATGTACTAGAACCAACAAGGGCCAGGGGGGAATGAGCCATTGCTGCTTGATCTAGAATTCATAGATAATGTGTTGGATATTGACAAAATTGAGTATGAACCACCAATTGTAAAAGTGACCATTGTGTGTTGTTGATGGAGATATTATTGAAGATGTTCTGCCTGAAAGTAGGGGCACTGAGAACGACACGAGAAATATACAAAATATTTTGTGAGGAATATGGGAAGATAGTTATTTGTTGCATACCTTCACCCAAAATTGGAGTTATTCATGCCAGAGAAAAATAGTTCACTAATGAGGTAAGAGAGCTAAGGAGTGGCGAGACAAATGCTAGAATAGGTATAGGAGGAAGAAAAAATATAAATGCCTGGCAGACTTATAAAAGAGCAAGAAACGATTACCTAAATAAAAGAAGAGAGGCAGAAAGACATTAAGAAATGGATATTACCAGGAAGGATAAAGAAAATCCCAAACTTTTCCACATATTTATCAGAGGAAAACTGAAGGTCAAAGAATGGCTTTTAAAGTCAAAGAGAGTGGATGGAAGCATCGCTGAGACAGAAGAAGAGATTTGCGAAGCATTGAAGGATTTTCAATCGATATTAACAGTAGATAATACCCCACTCACTTAGATTGCAAAGATAAGATATCATGGGCCGGTATGGAAGAACATCACCTTTCTAGCTATAGAGGTATGCAAAGCATAATGGAGTTAGATGCCCATAAAACTACTGGTCCTGATGATATATCCTCTTACTAACTTAAGAAAGGTACTAAACCAATATCGGCGGCACTATGCATTATATTTGAAAAGTCACTGGAATCTGGGTAGATTCCAAGATGCTGGAAACAAGCGAATGTGGTACTTTTCTTCAAAAAGGGAAGGAAGGATGCACCTCTAAACAATAGGCCTGGTTCCTTCGCCACTACTAAGAAAGCATATGTCTCTTCACTTGGAATCCTTCAACTTTTATCGGTGAGACAACATGGCTTCAGAAAAGGCAGATCAACAATAATAAACTTATTAGAATTTTATGGTGAAGTAAGCCAGATCTTAAAGGAAAGAGAGGGTTGGGTGGATTAAATATTCTTAGAGTTTCAGAAGGCATTTGATAGAATCCCACATGGAAGACTTATTAGGAGGCTGCAAGTAATGGCAAGAATTGGTGGATTTTATCTTGCCTGGAAGGAAGGGAACAAAAAGTTAGAGTAAGGCATTTAGTGTCTGAATGGAGAAGAGTTAGTAGTGGAGTTCCACAGGGTTCAGTTTAGGGCCACTTTTGTTCCTTGTAAATGTAAAGTTTCCTACCAGTCTGTAAATTCACTCATGAATATGTTTGCAGATACTGCAAAGATTGTGAAGTAGGTAAGAAACTATAACAATGGTAGAAAACTTTAGGAAGACTGAAATAGTCTGCATACGTAATAAGAAAAGTGTCTAATGAAATTCGGTACTTAAAAATATAAGGTAATACAAATGGGTACAATTGCGTGCAAGAAGGCCCAAACTTGGATACTTAATAGCAGGGAGCAAAACTTCAAGGGACTTAGAATGAGAGAGAACTAGGATTAAACATACTGGCAGATATGTCTCTGGATTTTTTTTTAATAGTAAGGACTGCATATACTTTCTTAACAAATGTAAGGGTAACCCTCAGACACATGGACAAGGAACTGTTCAGAAATATTTATGTAAGTTATGTGAGGCCAACGCTTGAGTATACAGCCTCTTTTTGGAATCTACACTCAAAAAGTATGTTGATAAGCTGGAAAAAGTTCAAATACATGCCATGAGACTGGTGCCAGATATACGCAATATCGGTTATGAGGAGAGGCTAAGGGAATTAGACTTATTATCACTCGAAGCTAGAAGAATAAGTGGGAATATGGTGCCGGTTTTTAAATTCCTACATCGTTTTGACAGAGTGGATAGGGATCGATATTTTGATATGGCTGGTTCTAGAACTAGAGGTCATAGTTTGAGGTTTCACAAGAAATCTTCTTTGCAGGATGTAAGAATAGTTGATAATTGGAATTTTCTAAGCGAGGAGGTAATTAGTGATAATTCAGTTCATTGATTTAAGGGCAAATATGGTAAGTATCATTGAGTATAAAATGGAACCGTCCAGGGGACAAGGAGTTACGAGCACAGGGTTCTTGCCTTTAAGCACTAGGTAATTACACAAATATTAACATATCTTTGTTTTACCAAGCTCTGTTTGATAAAGAAGGTATTATGATATGTAAATATACCATTTTTTTTCCTATATCTACCTCTGAATATATATATATATATATATATATATATATATATATATATATATATATATATATATATATATATATATATATATATATATATATATATATATATATATATATATATATATATATATATATATATATATATATATATATATATATATATATATATATATATTCTTTGTGGGTGTGTATGTGTGTGTACGTGCGTGATAAAATGTCAATAAAATTTATATAGGTACGTCGAAGTGGCATAAATTTAGAAGAATTATCATTTAGACAAGAGGGGACCGCGGTAGCACAGTGGTTAGCACACTGGGGAGGTGACAGACCAGCGATCAAGCCCCGCTCAGTGTTAGGAAGGGTATCTAACCTTATTTCCCCAGCTGCAAACTGTTTATCATCCTCAGTGACCCAGTATTAAGTACAAAATTAAAACTGAACTGTAAAAAAATTATTAAAAAAAAAACTGAACTAGAGCGCAACTTGTCTGATGCGGAAAAATCTAATTATTTTCAAGGCGCTTTATTCTGCAATGACCGTGCATGGCGTGGATCAGTATTCTGCATTAGATTACTGAGGAATAAACCAGAATTACTTCCCTTGAAGTTTTCAGAAACAAATAATTTCCTAAATGTTATGTCCTTCAGCGACAAGGAAATGATTTTATGACATTATGAAGTACTGAACTAATCGTATGAAATCTTCAGGAAAAATAATTTAGTTTCACACTATTCCCTCAAACAGTGATAAATTTTAGCCGTCAACTTCAGAACTATTTCTCAGAAAAGTCTGGCTGCCAGGAAGTATGTCAGTAATAAATGTTCCCTAAAGAGTAACAACCTTTGAGCAATAAATTCCAGAAGTCTTCAAGGACATTTTTCAATACCCTGAGTGTTCAAGGAAGAATTCCAACGTCGTTCAAAGCGTATGAACTACTAAACTACTTCCAGGAAGTTTAAAGGGAGGTGAGTGATATGCCTCCAAACATTAAGTTTCAGGAATGTATTTCTGAACTACAGAATAATATATCACGTAAATAACATCAAGTTTTGCTCACTAAACTACAGAACTACTTCTCTAATGACTACAGAGAAAATTTCATTACCAAAGATAAATGCTTCTCCAGAAATAAAGAATTTTAGAATAATGATTCAACCTTTGCCCTAAAGTTGGAAATGGATTACGGAAGTTAATGCTGTTGGATTCCCCAAGTCAACAGATGGCGCTGAAAACACGTGATTATGCTGGATTGCTGGATTGATAGATGGTGTAAGAACACGTGACATAATTCCACTTCCTTGCATAAGGAAGAAAACTGTAAATCTCCTCTTATACCCTTCCCTCCTTCCACCCACTCCCCCCCCCTCTATCTTCATACCTCCCATAATCATGTAGAGGATTGCGTGTCCCAACGTCCATCAAAGTGTGGACTCGTGTCATGAATCAACAAAATCATCCCATTTCTCTCTCTCTCTCTCTCTCTCTCTCTCTCTCTCTCTCTCTCTCTCTCTCTCTCTCTCTCTCTCTCTCTCTCTCACTCTCTCTCTCTCTCTCTCTCTCTCTCTCTCTCTCCAGACCTCGATCATATATATTTCTGACCACAGTATTATTATTGCAAATAATTTCCTCTAATATTATTATTATCCACACTGCATAAAAACAACATTTCTTTATTTATGACATATAACTCTGTTATAACTACTTATGTATAATAAGAGACAGTAAATATAGGACTTATACAAACACTCGAGCTTGCATTCATATACATACACACGCACGCCTACACACACGATATCCATTGAAGACTATGCCTTGACTATATAATCAAGAAAATATATTAGAAAACAAAAGTATACTGACGTGACCTTAAATAATTATCGCTCTTGGGGGCACGAATATTTTTTTTTTTTAGTTGCGGAATTTTTAGGTCAAAAATAACCGAGCCTCTACTCATGAATGAACTGATGGCACAATAGTCTTCACATACAAGTCTGTCATTTCCATTCATGTATTCGTTATTCCTGCTGTGTTAATAGGGGAGTAGAGACAAAAGACAACACTATTATTCCCTCCTCATTCTCGAGAAAGATGAGGAGAATTTTTATTTTCTCGTCAAGAAATCAGGCAGGCTTGAAGCCAGGTCCTTTGGTATGACACACTACGTCCTTGATAACTAAGACCGTGACCATTGAAGCTTTAACCTATGTCATAAATCGTAGTTTGACCTCTGACGTAATAAGGATTCAATGATGAACCTTTATAATGTTTCCCATTTTATAGTCACCTTAGCCATTAGAGATAGATAGATATATATAAATAGATAGATAGATAGATAGATAGATAGATAGATAGATAGATAGATAGAAAAACTCATCTGACGCGGTTCTGTGTATGGCTAGGATCCCAAACACAGAACCGCCTCAGCTGCGTTTATGAAATCCATTTGTGTGTGTCTAGCTAACTAACAATATGGAATCCTAGACTTACACTGCTTAAGTAATTGGGTGTTGGTCTGGACCAATCGGCGTCCTAATTTTCAAAATGATACCATTTGGGCATTGAGTGTGGAAGAGATCAAGGACACTGAATGATACCAAGAAGTATGTCGAGTTCCAAGTTGCATAAGAATATTTTTGTGTTTCATTGCGGAGCACCTCATGTAGGTAATCAAAGAAAAGGGACAAAGATGGATGACAGCTTGACTCCGCAAAAAAAAAAAATTAGAATTTGTCAGATACTCTATTGAATCAGGAAGACTTTATGGGAATAAATTGTTCTGTGTAATACATCACTGAATTTTTAAATTTCTTGTATAAAAATGTTCCACTACCTGAGAAAATAACAAAAATCAATAAATAATTATGAATACAAATATTATAATATAAAATACAAAATTAACACGAAAACAGATATGAAGTAAGATAAAAAGAAAAAAATATGAGTGTTGTTTAAAACCGCAAAAATACATACAACCATTAACTTTTTTTTTTTTAGAAATAAGATATATAAAAACCGTTACAACAACAAGAATCTAAAAAATATGTTTTAGCTAAATTATAAAGAAAAATCTAGATTAAATAAAGTTTTTATGTCGATAAAAATATGAAGAAATATTAAAAATTAAAATTAAAATTAAAATACGAAACTCTAAAACATTTTCCATTATGCTACGGAGATAATTAAAAATTTCCAAAAGAAAAAAAATTATTAAATAAAAGCTAATATTAAAAAATAAAGATTTCGCAAAAAGAAAATATATTAAATAAAAGTTAATATAAAAAAAAAAACTGATAACCAAAAGAAGAATTCCTTGAACATAACACCTTCTTGCGCCACCCCCCCCCCCCTTTCCATTCATTCCGAAAATTAATGATGCCTCTGCAGTTTCTCCTCCTCCTCCCCCCCCCCTCCTCCTCCTCCTCCGCCTTCTCCTCCTCCTCCTTTTTCTTCTTTACAAGTAAAGCAATACAAGAAGGCGGAAGTTATTAATATTATTATTATCATGAGATGTTAGCATAATAATTTATATACAGCAAGAATGTACTTTAATTTGGCAGTACATGTAAGTGAGCACAATCAAATTTAATCACTTGCATATACATCTCATGTATGCTTTTGCATACATTGTCGTTGGTCCACAAACCAAGCGAACAAATTCGATAATGATTGGTCACATGCAACGATCTGTTTGACTGCTTCATTGCGGCATTCACACACATATATATATATATATATATATATATATATATATATATATATATTATATATATATATATATATATGTGTGTGTGTGTGTGTATATATATACACACACACAGACACTCATATATATATATATATATATATATATATATATATATATATATATATATATATATATATATATATATATATATATATATATATATATATATATATTTATATTTATATTTATATATATATATGTATATATATATATATATATATATATATATATATATATATATATATATATATATATAGAGAGAGAGAGAGAGAGAGAGAGAGAGAGAGAGAGAGAGTATATATATATATATATATATATATATATATATATATATATATATATATATATATATATATATACATACATATATATATATATATATATATATATATATATATATATATATATATATATATATATAGAGAGAGAGAGAGAGAGAGAGAGAGAGAGAGAGAGAGAGAGAGAGAGAGAGAGAGAGAGAGAGAGAGAGAGAGAGAGTATATATATATATATATATATATATATATATATATATATATATATATATATATATATATATATAAATAATGTATGTGTGTGCACGCGAGTGTGTATGTGTGTGTGTGTCAGTGAAGTTTCATAAGACCTTCTGCCGGTCCGATAATCATAGAAAACCTTTTTCAACAAGTGACTTGACAATTTTATCATAATCATACAATGACACAAATGTTACTAATGGTATAAAGGATATTTTAATAAATTTCTCTGGAATTTTTTTTTATTCCAATTCTTGAGACAGTTTATCTTGAATTATAAGTCCCGAAGACGGGGAAATATGAACATAATTTTTATTTTCCGTAAATATAACTAGGAAAACACACACACAGATGCACACACAAAGCTTAACATGTACAGAAAATCGTGTATGCCAACTTAATGACACTACCGTGACTACATCCATTCGTTTGCCTTCAAATTTCATGTCTAGAAAATATACGTCCCCTGAGTCATTACAGATGAGAGTTACCACGTGGCTCAAGAATAAGACCGCCAACATTTTGGAAGTAAATATTAAAAGAGTAAATTTCAATATCATTTCAACTTTTGAAGAATGTGTATCCGCATCGTGAATAACATACATCATTCAACAGAAGATACGATACATATATGCATATACATACATATCTATCTATCTATCTATCTATCTATCTATCTATCTATCTATCTATCTATATATATATATATATTTTTTTTTTCATTCTAGTAACTTCTATCAACTCCTCATGAGAATATAAAGCAGATAAAAAATACTCTTAGGAGAAAGCAACCCATTGTTTACTATCTCGCAGCTTGTAAAGCTAATACAGTACATAATATGCGAGTGTGTATTTGCATTGTGATATTTACCAAAACTGTGCTCAAGTGATAGAACCCTTTGCTCGTAACTCCCCGTCCCCTAGTCGGTTTCAGTTTTTACTCACTATCACTTATCATCTCTATCCTTAAAACTAAGAATGCATTTAGCACTTACTGTTCTCTCAACTAACGAATTCCAATTATCATCTATTTTTACATTTAAAAATTACTTCCTTCCATCTTGCAAAAGAATGTTCCTACGAAGCTTCGACCCAGGGCCCTTTAGTTCTAGAACCACTCATGTTAAAACATGGCTCCTTTTTCACTGTCAAAATCATGAAGGAATTTTAGAACCATTTACATATCCACTCTCCTCCACATTATTCTGGATTCAAGTGATGATAGGTACACCATATCATATATAGAAAAGTAATATAAATGGTAACAGGAAACTGTATGGTTAAGCAACGCGGTTAAAACAGTGAGAGAGGAGTTTAGGCGCGCACAGACTATTATTTGAGTTTTAGCATGAACGAAAAGTTATCTGGATATCGTTACATATGTATAATGAAAACATGTATATAATATTTCAATATATCACACTTTAATAAAGTTTCTTAATAATTGTCCCCATAAGCTTAAGAAGGGCGTTTGCTCAGAATCATGAAGGAAATTTGCACCATAAATGATCTGTATTCCTCAGATCACTAAAACGAAAGTGTTCATTAACAACTATGAGTAAATTGCCTCAATCTTTTGCAAAAATATAATTGGAGGTCATGCTAACCAATAGTCAGTTTACAATAATTGGAAAAAAAACACACACACACACTCCTACCCAGCCCCCAAAATAATTTTATAATTATGGTCTATTATTTTCATCACTAAAAGTAAAAGACAATAAATAAAAAATTAAGAGTAATTTACTCGCATATTTTGGCACGTTGATGACACCCAGCAAAACTAGTCAACGATAAGTGAACAGAGAAAATAACATTTATTTCAAGCATTAGTCTCCTTCCCTTCGCCTCCATTGCTAAAAACGAACCAGTGTACCAAGAGAGTTAACAGGCCCACCGCAGCCTCACCTCTCATATGAATGGCTTCACCATTTTACATAGGAACTTATATTCATGGAAGGGAAAAAGGGGAACTGCTCTTTCACCTTATCCTATTCTTTTTAGCTGTGCCTCGCACGTCAAGAAAACTTATAAGATGGAAATTCCCCTGATCCCAACATCTTCCTAAAATATGTTGGATAAGCGAGAGTGGCATACATACACACATTTGCATATATATATATATATATATATATATATATATATATATATATATATATATATATATATATATATATATATATATATATATATATAGACATAGACATAAATAAAATAAATAATTATAGGTAAATATAAATAAATAAACATACTTATACAGTAAATATTGATAAATATAGATGGGCTAAAATACAAGTATGTGATTCTTTATATATATATATATATATATATATATATATATATATATATATATATATATATATATATATATATATATATATATATATATATATATATATGTATATATATATATATATATATATATATATATATATATATATATATAATAAAATAATAATAATAATAATAATAATAATAATAATAATAATAATAATAATAATAATAATAATAATAATAAGTATATGAATAAATAACTAGATATATAAATGAATAAACATATAAAAATAAAAGAATATAGCAAGTGAATGAAAGGCCTTACCATATACGATGGCACCGTCTTGAGGAAACTTCGGACCCTTTGATCTGTGGCGGGTTGGTTGACTAGTTTCGCTCCCTGACCTTGCAGAACCACTTCTTCCAGGGAGGCAATGTCACCCGCCCTGATATAGTCCCGGATGCTGGCTGACCCTTGACCATTGTTGCTATTTAGCGCTGGAGACGGAAGAAAAATGAAGGTAAAAAAATGGATATAGAGTTGCTGGATCTGGTTGCCTTATTACACTAGTTGCTACTTTTAGTTGAAAATATTAAAAAAAAAACTGAAGATGACAATGAAATATCAATGATATAGTCCCGGAAGTCAGCACACCCATGATTGTTGTTATTATTTAGGTTTCAAATAAATACAGCGCTTGATAATTATCAGTACTAAGTAATATTAGAAATCTATAATTTAAGAACGATAGAAAGGAAATGACTCAAGTTCCTGTACCACGATGAAGAAGGAGAGAAAAAGAAAAAAAAGAAACAGAAGAACGACTAAGAATAACCAATAATCAGTGAAAACAGAGAACAAGCGAAGAAGACAGAGAATAAAGTTGAAACCCAATTAATCTAGGATATGTTGGCTCTGATCCATTGCCGTTGTTGCTATAAAGGCTGGAAACCCATTCAGATAACAATAATATTAAGAAAAAAGGAAAAAAAAAGATGAAAACAGACAAACGAAAATATAAATTTAGTATTGAAGTTAAGGAAATGTATATAAAAAAAAGGGAAAGAGCGTTATTTAGGATGTAGACATTTTTACCATCGAAGTTACTCTTCGGAGAAGATATGAAAAGACATTCATCATTAAACCTGCTAAAAATATATGGCTGTAGATTTTTTTTCTAATTATAAAACATATTCACCATCGTCCAGGAGAGACACTGAGTCAATGGCTGTATGTCAGTCCTAACTAGCAGCATGGTCAAGAAGAGAAAGAGTGACTCACAAACTGTCCTGAACATTTCAAGAGTATAGTCCAGGAGAGAGAAACCATCACGAATTATATATCAGAGCTATCTTGAAGAACATTCTAAGAATAACTGAGACACGAATCGTCTCTAAGAATTGTCTAAAAACCCACGAGTTCTCCGTCGCCATTTTTTCAACCCAGTCCAAGGGAGATCTCGAATCATACACGTTCCCTGTTGCAGTTCTCTATAGCTGCCGAGAATGAAGAGCGGAAACCGGCAGTAACTGTCGATGAGGCAAAAGATCCACGTTTTGTAAAGAAATGCCAATAGGTTCATTCCGATTTTCCAGCGACTGTCATTTCTGTTTGTTATTTATTGCTTAAATGCAATTTTAAGATAAAGGAAAATTAAATATTATTATAATGATAGACACAGGTTAAAGGGAGATACTCGTGTTATATCATTCCCGTAAGTAAAAAATGTCAGTGCGACGGGTATTACTCTAATATACTAATACAATAAACAGGTAGAATCTACTGTTTACAATTAAATTTCAGAAAGTTGCATGTTCTTCGTGTTAAATGAACCCCCTTTTGCATGCGACTGTTCTGGACAACTCTGGTTCAACTTTTCACATTAAAACTATCTTATAATCGACGGTTAGTAAATATTTTTGTTCTTTTTCAAAGAACAAAAAATTCTTTTAAATAAAAAGGGGGAAGTATTGTTAAAATCATGTTATTATAAATGGCTTTAAAGTATTCAAAATAGGAAACGTCTTTCTCAAAAGACATTATTATTATTATTATTATTATTATTATTATTATTATTATTATTATTATTATAATTATTATTATTATTATTATTATTATTATTATTATTATTATTATTATTATTATTATTATCATTATCATTATCATTATTATTATAATTTTTACTATTATTATTATTATTATTATTATTATTATTATTATTTTTATTATTATTATTATTATTATTATTATCAATATTATTATTATCATTATTATTATCATCATTATTATTATTATTATATGGCATTCAAAGAGCAGCATATTCGAAATATATACATTTATATCTCTTCATCCATAAACTTAAATTATCGAGAGTCTCACATCCATGTTTTCAACAAGATAATATCATACAATACAATTCATACTCCACTTTTAGTCACATAATCACTTCCAGCTTAATTCGCTGTTTGCATTTGCATGCCGGTGATTTAGACATTAAGCATCTTGGTCATTTATCACTCATAGGGCGTGTGTGTTATTCGTGATGTATTTGTTTAAAACTAAACTACAATGAGTCATACTTAGATTTACACCCACGAACAAACACAAAACCAGAAACCAGAAAAGAGAAGAACGAGGGGCAGTTTGCCTTAGTTTCAGCAAGACATACCAACTTAACGACTATTGTGTTTACATTAACGACGAACAGCTCTCTCTCTCTCTCTCTCTCTCTCTCTCTCTCTCTCTCTCTCTCTCTCTCTCTCTCTCTCTCTCTCTCTCTCTCTCTCTCTCTCTCTCTCTCTCTATGCGGCTTCCTAAAGCTATCATTGATTACTTTACATAAACAGTACAACATATGCTCTGGTTTATATGAACTATACGTCAAGATGTGCCTGATGTTCGCACGCGCGCGCGCGCGCGTGCGTGTGTGTGTGTGTGTATATATATATATATATATATATATATATATATATATATATATATATATATATATATATATATATATATATATGAATATACAAACACACTTGCAAAAACAGACAGAGCAGAATAAGGAAATTAATACTTAAAATAATAATAATAATAATAATTTCCTTACCTTTGGGAGGTGACGAGTGAACGTAGAGCCCATTTTCGATGTTCTTCTTATTTCTGTCGTTGTTTTTGTTCTTGGTGTGTTTATTATTGTTGTTGTTGTTGCGAAGTTTGGGTCTGGGGCGACCACCGGGTGGCCCTTCTTCTTCCTTGGTTTTGGCCATTTTTCAGTCACTCAGAGGGATGAAGGGATCACCCCACTGGCCATCACATAAAATTAAAAAAAAACTTATTAGAAATAGAAATGGTGGGCCGTGTCATAAATATAGAAACTCTCCTATTTCCTCCACGTGTGGCAGGATATAAAGGCATGAAGGCGTCAGGCCACTGGCCATCACATGAAATATGAAAAGAGCTTATAATTTATGGGTTGTGTAATACTGCATACTCATAGGCACTCGTATGCCGTAAGTATCAATGATGACAATTGGATGGCAGTCTCACTTCAATGTCCACCTTAAAATAAATACAATACATACATAGACATAAGCCTCATTCCCCCTTGTAAGGAGAGTGGCCGAGCCAAGAAACGCGCATTCACCACGACCCACATACACACCTCAACCACTCCTCTCAGCTCCTTGGGGATAGAGGGTTGCCACGTCTTCCCCCCTTCCACCCTGCTTGGGTCACAAGCAAGGTAGGTGGGCAAGGGTTTTCTACAATGAGGCCCGACAGCCGCAGCTGCTTTACCCCCACTGCTTCATCACATGGCAACTCCCCTCACACCCGTCCATCACAGTTCACATAGCTAGCAGGTGCGAGCAATCTCTTTGGACCGCGTCATATATGCACAATCTTCCTCCACTCATTCCTATCTCTTGCACGCACTCTTCCCTGTTCCACTGACATTCCACGTGCATTGAGTGCTCTTTTCACGCCATCCATCCATCTCATTCTAGGTCTCTTTCTTAACCTAACTCCAATCACTTCTGCACTCCACACACTCTTCAATAATCGTTCATTACTCATCCATTCCATGTGTCCAAACCATCTCAACTCTTTATGATCCAACTTATCCGACGGCTTCATTCCAACACCCGTTCTCTGCCTGACATCCTCATTTCTTACTCTATCTATTCTAGATACACCAATCATACCTCTCAAACACCTCATCTCCATTACATTCAACTTGTTTCTTTCATCCTCTCTTGCATTCCAAGTCTCTGCTCCATACAATACTGTCGGCACAATCACACCTTCATATATCCTTCTCTTTGCATTCATTCCCAAATATATATTTCTCATTACACTTTTCAACCCACCTAGACATTTACTAACTTCCATCACTCTGTGATTTATCTCTACATCCACTCGTCCACCCCTTGACACATGTTACCCCAGATACTTGAAACTCAACTTCTTCAAGCAACTCCCCATTCACTCCTACATTCAATCGGCCAACATTAACACTAATAGAAACTTAATTCAATATGTAAAGAGAAGTTCAATATTTGTAAACCTGAAAGATTAACATATATAATTATTTCAAAGCTTCCACACATTAAAAAATCTACTTTTGCAAGAAAGAAAATAATATAGCATTCATATGTATAAATACATGGGAAGTTTACAATTTTGTAAAACAGAAAATAGTAAGAGTCATATGTGGCATTTCCGTAAAAGTTCGATTGGAATTAATTTTACTCTTTCCACCGCCCCTAAAAAGAAACTGGATACAATTTTGAAAATCCCTCCCCTAGATATATAAAAAATTCATAATATTTGAAATTCAGTAACTCTCCTTTAAATCTCGCATATATTGTTGGATTTTATTATTATTATTATTATTATTATTATTATTATTATTATTATTATTATTATTATTATTATTATTATTATTATTATTATTATTTATTATCATTATTATTATTATTATTATTATTATTATTATTATTATTATTATTATTATTATTATTATTATTATTATTATTATTATATTAATGGTGCAGATGATTATTCCTGAATCATGAAATTATCTTTGTTTGGAGAGAGAGAGAGAGAGAGAGAGAGAGAGAGAGAGAGAGAGAGAGAGGAGAGAGAGAGAGAGAGAGAGAGAGAGAGAGAGAGAGAATATTAAGAAAGTGCATTAAAAGGGTCCTTATAAAGTATGTTCGTAAAATATAAATAATTGACTAGGCTAGTGGGACTGCAATCAATATTTGCTGTTCTGAAACAGATTTTTTTTTTTATGAAAGTTTTGTTGAATCGTTAGAGGAAAAGCAACATGTAAGCAAAAAAAAAAAGTCGGCATGGCATACTAGTAATGACCACAATTTCATTTCCTCTTAATTATTTGGGACTAGGGAAAAACAGAATATAAAACAAACGTTAAAAAACACAAGTAAATATGAACGCAACATTAGATATTTCCTTTACATCTGACGAATGTTAAAAAAAAAATCATATATAAATGTCAATTTGGGTTTCAGGCAAGTTATACTTCATCACGATTTTTTAATAAATATATAAATTAAACTTTATATATATATATATATATATATATATATATATATATATATATATATATATATATATATATATATATATATATATATATGCGCTCATCAAACCAGAGCTTTTTAAGAAAACTCTTCCACAATTATATCCCTACATCTCAAGCTATACTCAGTGCATTTGATGAAGTGACAGTGATACCACATTAGGAACGCCACTATTCGCTCCTCGTTGCACAAGATACATAGTCGACGATAATCCTGCATACAAAACGCCATTACAAATCGAGATGGGCATTCACCATTAGGGGTCCAAGAGCAGCAAACTAACTGCTGACCCAGACGTTCCATTAACCTCACAAATACACTGACAAAGGCCCGATTTCTTAAACAGTGTAAACCCAGGATACCATATTGTTAGTTAGCTAGACACACAAATTTATTTCATAAACGCATCTGACGCTGTTCTGTGTATGGCTAGGATGACAAAGGTCTGATTTCTTAAACGGCGTAAACCTAGGATACCATATTGTTAGTTAGCTAGACACACACAAATGGATTTCATAAACGCATCTGACGCGGTTCTGTGTATGGCTAGGATCCCGTACAGGATCCTAGCCATACACAGAACCGTGTCATATGCATTTATGAAATCCATTTGTGTGTGTCTAGCTAACTAACAATATGGTATCCTAGGTTTACACTGTTTAAGAAATCGGGCCAAAGTAGATAAAGCCAAGTTAACTTGAGCAGACGATATATAGAAGAGAAGAAAAAAACACCCACAAATACATAAAATGGCGCTGCTGGAATATGATTTTAATATCTTTTAAAACTGAGATCTTCTTTTATTGGTTTCTTAGTTTTACCTAACCACTTCAGTAAAGGTTAGGTTAGGTTAGGATAGATTAGGTTGATTTAGGTAAGTAAACCAATGAATGATAAACTAAATTTCAAGATGCAGAAATCACGCTCTAGCGGCGACAACAGAACATGACAACCTTATTCACGATGACCTTTCTCTAAATGACGCATTTCAACTTATAATTAATATATATAGATTTCTTATATTAACATTTCAACTTCAGTTATAAGTATTCGTTATCTGAGTGTTTTAAATAGTAAAACATTTCCATTTTCTCTTTCTTTAAATAACAGTATCCATGACTCTGCAAGACCTAACAACTTATAGTACATTCCAGGATTCTGGAAATATTGTTATGGAAAGGAATGGTCAAGGTAACTCCGTAAATATGTTTATGATAATAATAATAATAATAATAATAATAATAATAATAATAATAATAATAATAATAATAACTGGTTAAGAGCATTTTTCCTACTTAATATCTACAATCACTCATATCTAATTAATTTATTACTATCAGCCTAACTTGCAAAACAAGACGGGAATTTATATCATAAGTATTGTGCGTGTGTGTGTGTGTGTTGTGTGTGTGTGTGTGTGTGTGTGTTTGCGTGTGCGTGTGTGAGTGTGTATTTGAGATGTGAAATAATTGGAAAACTAATTAAGAAAATTATTAATATGTATATAAGCAGATAGGAATCGATGACATCCGTTGATGACGTACGGGATAGAGTGCCATCCCATTGGATGATAGGAGCAGTGTCTCATGACATCCTAACATGTTCTGAAAACCTACGACACACCTTTGTTTATTACCAACCGCTGTTTATGTAAGTCTTCAAGGTCAAGTGACGTATAAACATTCAATAACGATGGTTATTGACCCATACCAATGGAGACTTTAATGTACTACTAAAAGACTCAGTTAAGCATAAGATTAAAAAAAAAAATAGGCAAAAGACGAAGACACGTTTTATCGATAACTGTGCATTAAAAAAAAAAAAGAGGAAAGTTTTTATTAAAAATGAAAAAAAAAAAACATGAGTATTAAAACTGAAAAAAAAAATAGATCATGATCTACCAAATTACAATAAAAAAAAAATGACTAAATGCATTACAAAAAGATGAGGCAAACAAAAAAAAAACACACACGGTTTTTTTTTTTGCCTACGTACAAAAGAAAAAAATTCCAATGAAAAGTATGATCAATGAGTCATATGCATATTCTGCTCTGCACTTCAGAGTTCAATTTGTCAAGTGCTCATTCCTACAGCTGGAAACACTGGAACATTCATTGCACAGTATATTCGTATCTAATGATGATTTCTTACCATTCATGATATTAAGGTCCTTTTTATTAAAAGAAATCCCGTTTGATTCGCAGTTCTCTCTCTCTCTCTCTCTCTCTCTCTCTCTCTCTCTCTCTCTCTCTCTCTCTCTCTCTCTCTCTCTCTCTCTCTCTTCCACGTTTGATATAAAATGTAAAGGTGTATTCGTTACACATCTCTTGTAATTCCTTCACATCTGACCAGTCACAACACTTTATACCTTTCATTCACTTTGCTTCCCTTACTCATCATTATCATCAAATAAATACATAAGCAATTATATTTCAAAACCTTTACATAAATGTCAAGGCTACAGGGGACGACAACACGAAGAGAAAAAAATAATGTATGAAAAAGGAATGCTGATGCGCTCAGAATATCGGTTTAATTTTTTAAAACTCTTCTAGTGATAGCTCAAGACAAGTTATTTTCAGATATATACAATATATATATATATATATATATATATATATATATATATATATATATATATATAGCTGTGTGTGTATGTTTGTCTGTAACTATGTATGTATGCATGCATGTATGTATGTATATATATGTATACATACATATATATACATATATATATATATATATATATATATATATATATATATATATATATATATATATATAATATATGTATATATATACATACATATATATATGTATATATATATATATATATATATATATATATATATATATATATATATATATATATATATGAGAGAGAGAGAGAGAGAGAGAGAGAGAGAGAGAGAGAGAGAGAGAGAGAGAGAGAGAGGAGAGAGAGAGATTATTTTATTTTATTAATTTATTGCGCCAAGGCGTCAGACATTACATGAGTTCATACAAATAATGCTTCAAATGGATATAAAACCAAGAATTGAACATGGTTTACAGGGAGGTGTACATATTGATAAAACATTGCTGCATACTAACACACAACTCACAGAATGGCAGCACAGAGTACATTATATGCAAAAGTAAAGCTCAGAGAAACGCAGAATGCACAAACAGAATTATATAGCAACATACAGAAAATATATGTATAATTCAATATAATTAATGGCCACCAAAGTGAGGAAAACGAGCAAGAATAACATCAAGGTTGTCATCATTAAGTAAAAATGAGCAGATCTGTATTAAGTTCTGACCTCGTGGTAAAACATCTCTCACTGCGGGGCACTGAAGACAATAGTGGTCAAGAGTGTTAGCATTAGTTCGGTCGCATAATGTACAGGAGGTGTACTGTGGCATATCTAGAGTCTGGGAGACCTGCCATAAAGGCCGATACCCCATTCTGAGCCGAGCACTAACTACATTGTTTTTCCGCACCATTAACCCGCGTCTGGGATACTTGTAGCGACTGTGAAGGAAGTGATCATGGTGCTGTATGGACACACTGTTGGCCCTCTCCGTGTCCCTGCGCTGGACCGTCATGGCAAACCCAGCTGAGTAGATGATGTTACGTAGGCATCGGAGGGAGGGCTCAGCGTCCACAGCATGCCCATCCAGCATACAGGCCGCCTTGGCAAGACGATCCGCTGTGTCGTTGCCAGTCAGCCCAATGTGGGATGGAGTCCACACAAATGACACAACAAGAGAAGCATCCCGAGCGGCTGCGAGGCGACATAGTATATCTCCCACAGCACGGCCACAGATAGGTCTTGGCGAGGATAGGGCTTGTAGGGCCGATTGAGAGAGAGAGAGAGCATCATTGCCCACATCGGATATAACACTTAAAAAATTAATCCTCCACCACTAATCTCACCAACTGTGTCTTCGTTTAACCTTCATAGACGGCTTAAAAACAGTATTAAAATAATGTCATATCAGTGATTGAGGCTTAGCATCCAAGACAGACAATAATACTACCTTCATATGGGGAGATGAAAAAAATCTTTCCATTAGTATCTTGTAGTGAAGAAACTAAGACAACGCGATAACACGTATGGTGGTGGGGGTTAAATGTAAACCCTGATTCCTCAATTCTTATATTCTAATAGGGTCACCCTAATCACTACAGCAGGAAATGGTATTACACACACACACACACACATATATATATATATATATATATATATATATATATATATATATATATATATATATATATATATATATATATATATATATATATATATATATATATATATATATATATATATATATATATATATATATATATATATATATATGTATATATATATAAACCCGTATACATACATACATACATATATATATATATATATATATATATATATATATATATATATATATATATATATATATATATATATATATATATATATATATATATATATGTATATATATATATATATATATATATATGTATGTATGTATGTATATATATATATATATATATATATATATATATATATATATATATATATATATATAATGCTTGTTAATACTACACTCTACATCATTCTAATTGTTTTTTCATGGTTATAGATTGTGTTATAAAAAATGCGAGGTATTCCACTTCTGTTGACCTCACTGGAATTCCAAGAGGACCTCACGCAAGACAAAGGCCCGATTTCTTAAAGAGTGTAAACCTACGATACCATATTGTTAGTTAGCTAGACACACAAATGGATTTCATAAACGCATCTGACGCGATTCTGCGTATGGCTAGGATCCCCCCCCCCAATTTCTTAAAGAGTGTAAACCTACGATACCATATTGTTAGTTAGCTAGACACATACAAATGGATTTCATAAACGCATCTGACGCGATTCTGCGTATGGCTAGTCATACACAGAACCGCGTCAGATGCATTTATGACATTCATTTGTGTGTGTCTAGCTAACTAACAGTATGGTATCCTTGGTTTACACTGTTTAAGAAATCGGGCCAAAGACTTAATCATTACATACGTGAATGTATTTAGAGCTCCTCCTCCCCTTTGCTGTAGAAATCAAAGCTACATCAAAAAGAGTTCGCAGCCAATCAATAATCAATTCAGTTTCAGTAGCTCAGTAATATTACCTCACTCCAACTCACTCAGTAGTTGACATAAAGGTCTTGGGGCTTTATTTTCTAATAACCCTATATATGCTAAAAACGTACGTGTGGGGGGGGGGATAAAGCAGGGGCAAGAAGGGCATGTATACGTCATATATATATATATATATATATATATATATATATATATATATATATATATATATATATATATATATATATATATATATATATATATATATATATATATATATGACTTATTGAGGTGTTTTTTCAAATGCGGATTACAGAGGGGAGCTGAATATTCAAGTTTTGACATTTATTACATCAATATTGCAGAATTTTTCCTTGTCCATCCTTTTCCTGAAGACCGCTTTATATTTGCAAAGGCAGAATATGCTGTCCTTACTATTCCATAAATATGCATTTTATGAGACAAATCTATTCAATTTTCAGATTTTTGGAGATCCACTCTCGCTACTGAATACCCAAACTTGGATTTTTTTCCAATCTTAGCCCACTTTCACACTAAAGTGATAAGTTTCACGTGGCATGCCACGTGGCACGCCAGTTGAAAACGAACCTCCGGAAATATATGAAACCTTTCACACAGAAGTGGCGTGGCACGTCCCATGTCCCACGCCACTTCTAAGTGAATGGTTTCATATATTTCCGGAGGTTCGTTTTCAACTGGCGTGCCACGTGGCATGCCATGAGCGGCGTGCCACTTTGGTGTGAAAGCGGCCTAACCCATTCTCATTACTTAACAGTTTGAAATATTGAATCATTAATCACGTGACTGATCATTCATGCAGACTGTGTAGATCTTCCTAAAGTTCTCTATCATTATTTTCGTGTTTCACTCTCTTCACAACATTTTCATCATCTGCAAACTTATTTGAAAATGCATTTACAGACTCGGGCGAGTTCGAATTCTTTGAAGATCTAAAAAGTATTTCATGGATAATAGCAATTTTAATATCACGGTTTCATTGAGAATATAATATATTATATTCTTAAATTTCACGTTCAACTGTTTGATATAAAAGGCCGACGAAAAAGTGCTTGCCTAATCTGGCTGGGTTATGAAATGTAGACTTTTATATGTTGTAATAGCTCAGCCAATATGAGGCATGACTTTGTAACTTGCGATGCGAGTTCGAATCCCATGATGGTCATAAATGGTTTTCTTAT
>JAXCGZ010022754.1:77500-110000 GCA_037179515.1 Halocaridina rubra | reverse complement strand
TATATATATATATATATATATATATATATATATAGCCTCATTCGTTTTTACAAATCAGATTCTTCTGAAGAGAAGTAATACACTTGAAAGTACTATGTAATAAGGATCTCAAATTTTTTTTCAATTTTCTTACATTGCCATTAACATTCATATATATATATATATATATATATATATATATATATATATATATATATATATATATATATATATATATATATATATATATATATATATATATTCCCTCTGAGGGAGGGGGTGATAATACACATACACGTTTCCTACAGAATAAAACTACCATCTTCACTAGAGAACCTCGAACACTTAACTGTAATATCATCTTGAGAGAGAGAGAGAGAGAGAGAGAGAGAGAGAGAGAGAGAGAGAGAGAGAGAGAGAGAGAGAGAGAGAGAGAGAGAGAGAGAGAGAGAGAGAGAGAAAACATACTTCTCTATAATTTCGAACTGAGATTTTTTTTAAATAGCCCAAGTCCTGTAATGACAGGTAATGTTTTCTTTACCAATGAACCACTCATACATACACTAATATGACAGTAAAAATATAAAGAGCAAATATTGTTAAGTCAGCGATGATGAACCGGTTTTAAACCACGGACTCACTTTTCTAGTAAGGGCTAGGACGGTGTTTCCTTGCAAAGGGCTTTAGTTTTGGCAATGTAGCCGTTACCTCGAGTGAATGCCCTTTCTAACCTCGGATAGTTGAACCTGACGAAATTTGCAAACCCAAATCAAGGGAGATGTGACAGACAATCTGGAAATTATCTAACACTTTAGAAAGCAAAATATATATTTGATTCATCTGCTGTTATTCATTCACACTCTACCATACCTACAAATAAATCATTGAATGCAACACAAAATGCTCTACTCTAAAAAGAAAAAAAAAGTGGGATTCACTCCCTGAAGGCAAGTAAAACTACAGAGCTGGGTCAGATTAGGTTAGCTGGGTTCGGTTAGGTTGGTTACGCTAAGTTAGTTACGTTAGATTAGTTAAGCACCTAGTGCAGCCTCTAAAACAAACGATAAATCGTGATTTCCGAGGAAAACATTTATCAATATAATTTCAAACACATCCAAACCAATCAGAGACAATAGTTGAATCCAACATTAGACGGGAGGCATCAAACGCATCTAAATAAGAGAAATGAATAAAATACCTGTTGATATAACGCCCATGAGTGAGTGATTTTCTGAAGGAAACAAGTGGTTGTGAAGAAAAAGAGTGACTCAGGAGACTTCCTGGTCGCAGCACCACCCGCCACAATGCTCACCCGTGTACTGAACGACTCGCGCGTTATTTTGTCACGTCTTTCCATTGGCCTGTTCAGTCAGTGATATCTCATGCCTTTAGAACAGCCATCACGCTAGAATCTTGCTGCTAGAATCTAGATCTTGTAGAGAAACAGTGGATTGTCTGTTGAGTATTAATACCACAGACAGTTACAAGTCTATTGTTAATAACATATTTCTCGGAGTTCAATTATTTTTTTTATTGTACTTGAAACTATCTAAATTTTCGGGAGTCTATGATTTATAACACATTTCTCGAACTGTATTTAAATTTTTAAGTCTAAACTATTTCTGAGCTTTGGAATTTTACCAGCCGGGGCAAGGTTTGAGGCGGGCAGAAAAAAAAAGAGGGTTGTTTGATGTAAAAGAATAAGAAACAAGAAATTAATCCATGGGGCCAAATAACCTATAAATCGCTCAATATAGCAACAATTCTTAGTATGATCACGGCTCTGCACGCCTGTTTATAAAGCTTGTTTAAGAAACAAGTGGGTGGTTTCCATTGACTACCACTTCGTGCCATTGCCAACGATAGTCTGGACAACTTGTTGCCACATTTTGCATCCACAAACCATTTTCGTTCGATGTATTCAAATATATTATTAACATATAAAAGAAAGGAAAAAAATGTAGACTATTCTTGTCTATACAATATATGTTTCTCATCTACATCTCCTTTTTATTGGTGTGACCACGAGATCGTCAAAGGAAATTACCCTCAACTGGCTCGGGTACCGAGAAAACAATCCGGAAAAAGTAGCTGCTTAAGGACAGGGCAGAAATTAATCATAAACCATAAAAAGACAGACTGCTAGAAGAGGCAAAGTTAATTATACGAGTTATTTTAAAAGTATGAATATACCCTTCGAATGTATTCAGATCTTATAAAGACAGTTGCAAACCAAACACATTACACAAATGGAACCCACCATAAAAAAATACGCCTCAAGTGCATATTCTCTCTCTCTCTCTCTCTCTCTCTCTCTCTCTCTCTCTCTCTCTCTCTCTCTCTCTCTCTCTCTCTCTCTCTCTCTCTCTCCGTAAATGCAAACTTATCTAAGTGAACATGCTGCTCGTCTTCCGGACTTCCCTTCGCAATTCTTTAAAGGCCGCCAACAGGGGAGAAGGTATCTGGAGGGGGGAGGAGTAACCAATGACAACAATATAAACAATGTTAGCGTTCGATAACTCGCCCAACCTTTCTACACTGCCCTCCATAACTTATCACGCTTTCAATGATTTGTCCCATCCGCTTTTCCATTAACATTATATATATATATATATATATATATATATATATATATATATATATATATATATATATATATATATATATATATATATATATATATATATATATATATAGTGTGTGTGTGTGTGTGTGTGTGTGTGTGTGTGTGTGTGTGTGTGTGTGTGTGTGTGATTACCTAATTGTGTTTACGGGAAAGAGCCCAAAGCTCGTATCTTCCCGTCTCCTGATCGGTTCCATTTTATACTTAGTCATACTTATCATACCTGTCCTTAAAACTATGGATTGAGATAGCATTAACTACCTCCTCGCTTAGACAATTCCAATTATCAACTACTCTTACACTGAAAAAGTATTTTCTTACATCCTGCAAAGAAGTTTTCTTACGAAGCTTCAAACTATGACCTCTAGTTCTAGAGCCAGCCATATCGAAATATCGATCCCTATCCACTCTATCATAACCATGAAGGAATTTAAAGACTGTCACCATATCCCCCCTTACTCTTCTAGCTTCGAGTGATGGCAAGTCTAATTCCCTCAGCCTCATCATAACTGAGATTGCGTATTTCTGGCACCAGTTTCGTGGCATGTCTTTGAACTTTTTCAAGCTTAGCTATGTGCTTTTTCAAGTGCGGATTCCAAAAGGGGGCTGCATATTCGAGTTTTGGCCTCACATAGGTTACATAAATATTTCTGAACATTTCCTTGTCCATGTGCCTGAAGGCTACCCTTACATTTGATAAGAATGCATATGCTGCCCTTACTACGCCATTTATATGTATTTCTGGAGACAAATCTGCCAGTATGTTTACTCCTGGATCTCTCTCATTTTCTGTCTCTTGAAGCTGTACTCCAGCCACCGAGTAGTCAAGCTTGGGCCTTCTTGCACTTGTACCCATTCTCATTACCTTACATTTTGAGGTATTGAATTTCATTAGCCACTTTTCTGACCACTCATGCAGATTATTTAGATCCTCCTGAAGTTCTCTACCACTGTTCTCGTTTTTTACCTTCTTCACAATCTTTGCATCATCTGCAAACATATTCATGAATGAATTTACAGACTCTGGTAGGTCATTTACATATACAAGGAACAAAAGTGGCCCCAAAACTGAACCCTGTGGAACTCCACTACTAACTCTTCTCCATTCAGACACTGAGTGTCTTACTCTAACCCTCTGTTCCCTTCCTTCTAAGTAAGTTTTTATCCATTCCAAAACATTTCCACCTATTCTAGCCATTGAGTGCAGCTTCCTAATAAGTCTCCCATGTGGAACAGTGTCAAACGCTTTCTGGAAGTCTAGGAATATGCAATCTGCCCAGCCCTCTCTTTCCTGTAAGATTTGGCTTACCTCATCATAAAATTCTAATAAGTTTGTTACTGTTGATCTACCTTCTCTGAAGCCATGTTGCCTCACTGACAAAAAGTTGAAGGATTCCAAGTGAAGAGAGATATGTTTCCTTAGTAGTTTCTCCATAAGTTTGCAAACTATGCTGGTCAAGGAAACTGGTCTATAGTTCAGAGCCGTATCCCTCCTTCCCTTTTTGAAGATAGGTATCACATTTGCTTGTTTCCAGCATCTTGGAATCTCCCCCGACTCCAGTGACTCCTTAAATATGATACTTAGTGCCACTGATATTGTGTTTGCGCATTTTTTAATCACATGAGGGGATATGTCATCAGGACCTGTAGCTTTATGAACATCTAAATCCATCAGCGCTTTGCATACCTCTGTGGCTGTAAGGTTGATGTTCTCTAATACCGGCCCTTGAGCTTCTATCACTGCAATCTGAGGGGGTGGGGTATTTTCTACTGTAAATACTGACTGAAACTCCTTGTTCAATTCTTTGCAGATCTCTTCGTCCGTCTCAGTGATGCTTCCATCCGCTCTCTTTAGCCTTAAAACCTGTTCTTTTACCTTCAGTTTTCCTCTGATAAAGCTGTGGAAAAGCTTGGGATTTTCTTTAGCCTTCCTGGTGATGTCCCTCTCATAATCTCTCTCTGCCTCTCTCCTTTTACTTAGGTAGTCATTTCTTGCTCTTTTGTAGGCTTGCCAGGCATTTATGTTTTTTCTCCTCCTATACCTTTTCCAGCATTTGTCTCTCCACTCCTGTGTATGTATGTATGTATGAATGCATGTATGTATGTGTAATTACCTAATTGTAATTACAGGAAAGAGCCCCAAGCTCGTAACTTTCTGTCTCCTATCGGATCTATTGTGTACTTAGTGATACTTATCATGCTTGTCCTTAAAACTTTGGATTGAGTTAGCATTAACTACCTCCTCGCTTATCAACTTCCAATCATCAACTACTCATACTCTGAAAAGGTACTTCCTTATGTCCTGAAAAGAAGTTTTCTTACTAAGCTTCAAACTCTGACCTCTAGTACTAATGCCAGCCATATCAAAATACCGATCCCCATCCACTCTGTCATAACCATGAGGGAATTTAAAAACCATCACCATATCCCCCTCATTCTTCTAGCTTTGAGTGATGGTAAGTCTAATTAACCCATCCTCTCCTCATAATTAAGATTGCGGATTTCTGGCACCAGTTTCGTGGAATGTGTTTGAACTTTTTCCAGCTTAACTATGTACTTTTTCAAGTTTGAATTCCAAAAGGGGGCTGCATATTCGAGTTTGGCCTCACATTGGTTACAAAAATAGTTTTTGAGCAATTCCTTCCCCTTACATTTGATAAGAATGCATATGCTGCCCTTACTATGCCATTTATGCGCATTTCCGGAGATAAATCTGCCAGTATGTTTACTCCCAGATCTCTCTCATTTTCTATCTCTTGAATTTCTGCTCCTGCTATTGAGTATTCAAGCTTGGGCCTTCTCAAACTTGTACCCATTCTCATTACTTTACATTTAGAAGTATTAAATTTCATTAGCCACTTTTCTAACCACTCACAAAGACTATTCACGGCTTCCTGAAGTTCTCTGCCAGTGTTCTCATCTCTTACTTTCTTCTCAATCTTTGCATCACCTGCAAACATATTCATGAATGAATTTACATACTCTGGTAGGTCATTTACATATACAAGGAACAAAAGTGGCCCTAAAACTGAACCCTGTGGAGCTCCACTACTAACCCTTCTCCATTCACACACTGAGTATCTTACTCTAACCTTCAGTTTTCTTCCTTCTAAGTAAGTTTTCATCCATTCCAAGACATTTCCACCTATTCTCGCCATTGCTCGCAGCTTCTTGTGCGACCGTATCAAATGCTTTCTGGAAGTCTAGGAATATGCAATCTGCCCAGCCCTCTCTTTTACTGTAAGATTCGGCTTATCTCATCATAAAATTCTATTAAGTTTGTTTGCCGTTGATCTACCTTCTCTGAAGCCAAGTTGTCTCACTGACAAAAAGTTGAAGTATTCCAAGTGGAGAGAGTGTGTTTTCTTAGTAATATCTCCATAACTTTGCAAACCATGCTGGTCAAGGAAACAGGTCTATAGTTTAGAACCGTATCCCCCCTTCCCTATTTGAAGATAGGTACCACGTTCACTTGTTTCCAGCATCTTGGAACTCTCCTGATAGTGCCATCAATATTGTTTAGCACATTTCTTAAGTACATAAGGGGATATATCATCAGGACCTGTAGCTTTATGGGCATCTAACTCCATGAGCGCTTTGCATACCTTTATGACTGAAAAGATGATGTTCTCTAGTATCGGCCCCTGAGCTCCTATCTCTTGCATCTGAGGGAGTGGGGTATTTTCTGCTGTAAATACTGACTGAAACTCCTTGTTAATTTCATTGCAGATCTCTTCATCCATCTCAGTGATGCTTCCATCCACTCTCTTAAGCTATAAAATCTGTTCTTTGACCTTCAGTTTTGCTCTGATTCAGCAGTGGAAAAGTTATAAATTTTGCTTAGCCATTCTGGCGGTATCCCCTCCATAGTCTCTCTCTCTTCCTCTCTTCTTTTGCTTAGGTAAGTAATTCTTGCTCTTTTATAAGTGTGCCAGGCAGTTATGTATTTTCTCCTCCTTCACCTTTTTCAGCGTTTGTCTCTCAACTCCTTAGCTCTCTTACATTTTCTTGAATAATTTTTCTCTGGCATGAATAATTCCTTTGTTGGTGGAAGGTATGCAACAATCTTCCCATATTCCTCACCAAAGATGTCATATATTTCTTGTATAGATTTATTGTTAAATAAGGTCCTCCAGTCAATAACTGCAAAAATGCTCATTAATTTCTATGTAATCCCCTTTTGGATAGTTCTTCCTCGTGTCCTCAGTGCCTCTACTTTCAAACAGAACATCTTCAATTATATACTCCATCAACAACACACAGTGGTCACTCTTTCAAACTGGCAGCACATACTCATTTTTTTTAATATCCAACACATTATCTGTGAATAGTAGATCAAGTAGCAATGGTTCATCCCCACCCATGGCCCTCGTTGGTTCCAGTACATGTTGATGTAGGAAATTCCCTTGTATGCAATCTAGGAATCTTGCCCCAAATGAGTCTTCCCCACTGTATGGATCAAGATTTATCCAATCTGTTCTCTATTATTAATATTTTCTATAATCAAAATCCTACATTTTCTCTCCCGTGCGATGTTAACAACTGAGTTTATGACTTCAATAGTACCTATATGACTTTCCTCATAAACGTCTAGCCTATGTTGGTTCCTTGATGGGTTATATACAACAGGTATTATAATGCTCTCTGACCCGGTATTTATGCGAGCACAAGAAATTCCTTGAACTCACTTTCTATTATCCGTCAATTCTACTGCCTTACCAGCTACCTCATCAGCATTTGTGTACAGCAAGCTTAATGAGGCCGCATCCCCTGATCTTCTGTCATTATTTTATTTATCTCCCCTTTGCCTGGAAATACTCTGAAATATAAAAATTACTTCTATTCTTCATATCTTCCCTAATTTAACCTTCTAGTTGCTTACAACCAGTTTTTTATCCTTTCCATCTCTTCCTGTGTTCTGTATGTCTAATGGACACTGTTTTGAATTCTTGAAGGACTTTTAGGGTGTTTTTTCTCCTCAATAATTATCTACATGTGTCCCCTCTCTCTAAAGATACTTTCATTATTCTTTCCTTTCCCTTCCTAGAATATTTACTAATTCAGTGATGTTTACAATATCATCTGGTCCACATACTACTCCAAGTTTCCTTATCCGCTCTAATACCCTAGCTTTATTTTTTTCAAGTCTCCCCTGCCATGTTGACTCCTGGAATTCACTTATGCCTGAGATTACCATCACAATATATTTCATTTTATCTATTACTGTTTCTATTTAGTCAATTGTTTGTACGTTTTCCAGTGCCACCACCATCACAGCCTCTTTTACTGCCACATTCGCCTTTACTGTATTTGCAAATGAAGTTTTCATGGCAACATGTTCCGAATTCAGATCCCGAAACTCTTTTCTAAATTGTTTGATGTTATCCTTAATCTGGACATTCTAAGCTGCAGTCTCATCTCTCTCAGAAGAGAGCAGTGAACTAACATCTAATTCCTTTAGGTTGTCATTCAACTGTTTGTTGTTATCTTCTTGTTTAGAAATTCTAGTCTCTAGTCCACTCTTTTCCCATCTCAGCTTCTTTATTCGTTTTTCTAGTTCTTTTCTCTCTTGCCCTCGTGCCTTGTTTACTTCCTCCAAGTATTATAGTACCTCTCTAAGTGCTTGTGTGTATGTATGTAATTACTTAATTGTAATTATCTAATTCTGCTTACGAGAAGTAACCCTATGCCCGTAACTGCCCGTCTCCTGATTGGTTCCATTTTTATACTCTATGATGCTTATCTTATTTGTCCTTAAACCTATGAATTGAGTTAGCATTAACTACCTCCTCTCTTAGTGAATTCCAATCATCAACTATTCTTACACTAAAAAATTACTTCCTTACATCCAGTAGAGAAGATTTCTTACGGAGATTCATATTATGACCGTCAGTTCTAGAGCCAGCCTTATGAACATATCGATCCCTATCCACCCTGTCAAAACTCACGAAAAAACTTAAAAAGCGTCACCATATCCCTCCTCACTCCTTTAGCTTCGAGTGATGGCGAGTCTATTTCCCTAAGCCTCTCCTCACAAATGAGATTGCGGATTTTTGCCATCAGTATCGTGGTAGGTTTTTGAGCTTTTTCATACTTGTCAATATACTTTTTCAAGTGCGTATTCCAAAAGCGGACTGCATATTCAAGCTTTGACCTCACATAAGTTACATAAATATTTCTGAACATTTCCTTGTCCATGTGTCTGAAGTCTACCCTTTCATTAGTAAAGAAAGCGTTTACAATCCTTACTGTGGTGACTATTCCCAGAATGCCTGCTTTCACCTGGTCAATGAATAGTCTACGCTCAGTTTTTTTGCAGGCTACCGTACACAAAAATATTTACTCACCAACTTCAAATAAAGTTGGGCTAAAACTTACTGGCTTATAATTAAATATAAGACAAACTGTACGGTACTAAAGGGGAAGGGCATGAGTTACGTTTGCTTAATAGTTAGTGGAGAACTCCCACTGGTTAATAACACAAATACACTAAATAATATTAACTGAACACTGCATAAATCCAGGCTTAAATGAAAGACTCATCGATAAAATATAAAAATATATTGAAAAAAGTTAATATTATAATGGAGCAATATTTCAGCCCAAAATAAAAATTTTAATTTTACAAAATAACAAAGAGTTATAGCTCCAGGCACGACTGCTGGACACATCAAAATAAACAACACTTAATATCAAAATGGTAATTGTTCAAAATCCAAAAACTTTATGCAATATTAAAACACAGTCACTACTTGACAAATTCGACAGCACTAGTCCAAGGGGCGAAATGGGAGGCTCGTAAATTTACACGAATTTTACGAGTCTCTAACAATAGGTCCTAACCTGATGCTGTCCTCAGAGAAAGTCCTCGTCCGTTCTGTAAACAAATCAGACGAGCATCACATTCTAATATAAAGGGATATAATTTTATTATATTATACATAATTAAGGATTTCCTAAGATTTAGATTAGCTTTACAAACAAATTCCAATTATTCATGAGAAAATGATGAATTAACGACAATATAAATGATTGGTTTAATATAGTCTTTCAAACGAATATATACATGTAGGCTGATGCAATGCTAATTATGGTATTACAATAAAACACACACAAGGTATAACTGATGAAACTGTGTGTGATAGACAGATCACCACACTTACTATGCCATTTAAATGCATTTCTGGAAACAAATCTGCCAATATGCTAACTCCTAGATCTCTCTCATTGTGTCTCTTAAATTTCAGCACCTGCTGTTGAGTATCCAAGCTAGGGCCTTCTCGCACTTGTACCCATTCTCATTACCTTACAGTAAGAAGCATTGAATTGCATTAGCCCCTTTTCTGATCACTCATGCAGACTGTTTAGGTCTTTCTGGAGTTCTCTACCATTACTCTCATCTTTTGCTTACTTCACAATCTTTTCATCATCTTCAAACATATTCATGAATGAATTTACAGAATCTGGTAGGGCATTTATGTATACAAAGTACAAAAATGGCCGTAAAACTGAACCATGTGGAATCCAACAAATAAGCCTTCTCCATTCACACACCGAGTATCTTACTCTAACCTTCTGTTCCCTTCCTTCTAAGTAAGTTTTATCCATGCCATGATAGTTCCACCTATTCTTCCATTACCTGGAGCCTCCCAATAAGTCTCCCATGTGGGACCCTATCAAATGCCTTCTGAAAATTGAAGACTATGCAATCTTCCTAGTCCTCTCTTTCCTGTAAGATCTAGTTTACCTCATCGTAGAATTCTAATAAGTTTGTTACTGTTGATCTGCTTTCTCTGAAGCCATATTGTCTCACTGACCAAAAGATTGAAAGATTTCAAGGGAAGAGAAATGCGTTTTTTTTTTTTTAGTAGTTTCTCCATAACTCTGCAAACTATGCTGGTCAAGGAAGCAAGCATATTGTTTAGAGCTGCATCCCTCCTTCCTTTTTTGAAGATAGCTATCACGTTTTCTTCTTTTCATCATCTTGGAATCTCCCCAGTTTCCAGTGACTTTTCAATATCAGCACCACTGATATTTGTTTAGTGCATTCCTTAAGTACATAAAGGGGATATATCATCAGGACCAGTAGTTTTATGGGCATCTAACTTCATAAGTGCTTTGCATACATCAGTAGCTGAAAAGATAATGTTTTCTCATACTGGCCCATGATCTCTTATCTCTGCAATCTGAGGGGGTGGAGTATTTTCTGCTGTAAATACTGACTGAAATTTCCTGTTCAATTTTTTACTGATCTCTTCATCCATCTCAGTGACGCATCCATATGCCCTTCTTAACTTTATTTATTTATTTATTTATTTTGCAAAGCTGCGTAAAGTTTGGAATTCCCTTTAGATTTCCTGGTAATATCCTTTACATAATCTCTCTCTGCCTCTCTTCGTTTACTTAGGAAATCATTTCTTTCTCTTTTGTAAGTGTGCCAGACAATTATTGTTTCCTCCAATACCTATTTCACTCTTTAGCTCTTTAACATACATTACTGAACCATTTCTCTCTGTCATGAATAGCTCCTATTATGGTGGATGGCATTCAACAATCTACCACCCTTCCCATATTCCTCAAAAATTATTTTGTACTTCTCTTGTAGAGTTTTCTTTTAATAAGGTCATTCAGTCAATAGCTGCAAAACATAATTAATTTTTATGTAATCTTTCGGATAGTTCCTCCTCGTATCCTTCTCGATGTCCCTATTCTCAGGCAGAATATCTTCGATGATATACTATAATAACAACACACAGTGGTCACTTTTTCCAATGGGTGGTTCATGCTCATTTTTTTTTCAATATGTAACACATTATATGTGAATACTAGATTGAGCAGTGATGCCTCATCCCCACCTCTGGCCCTCATTGGTTCCAGTATATGTCAGTGTAGGAAATTTTCTTGCATACAATCTAGGAATCTTGCTCCAGATTACTCTTCCCCACTGTGCAAGGCAAGAATATTCCAATCTATCTCTCTATGATTAAAATCTCTCACAGTCAAAATCCTACATTTTCTCTCCCATGCTGAGTTAACAACTGAGTTTTTTACTTCGATAGTGCCTATATAATTTTACTCATAAACCTCTAGCCTTCGTTAATTCCTTGGTTGGTAATGTTATATACAACAACTTTTATAATGCTTTCTGAACCAGTATTTATGTGAGCAACAAAAACTTCCTTGAACTCGTTTTCTAAAGAAAACTTTATTTCTTCAACTTGAAACCTTTCATTTTATAGCAGTGCCACTCCTCCACCAGTCCTCTCAGATCTTCCAACCCTTAATGTTCTGAAGTCCATAGGAAAAACTGTGTCAGTTTATGTCCTTACTTAGCTTAGTCTCTGTAAATGCTACTATATCTGCCTTACTGTTGTGAATCCTATCCTACTGCCTTACCAGATATCCTTTCAGCATTTGTGTACAACATTCTAAATGAGGCTGCATACCCTTATGTCCTAGCATTATTTTCTTTATCAACCTTTTAGCTGGAAGAACCTTGAAACAATTTTTTTTTTTCTTATTTTCATGTCTCTATTCATTTTAACCTTCCAGTTTCTTGCAACAACCTTTTGGGCCTTTCCATCTCTTCCTGTGTTCAATGTGGTCTAATAAACATGGTTCTGAATTCTTGAAGATCTTTTAGGATTTTGCCCTCATCAGTAATTATTTACGTGCATCCCCTCTTTCAAAAATACTTTCATTATTCTTGTCTTTCCCTTCCTCGAATATTTACTAATACGGTGAATGATTACAATATTTTCTGGACCACATATTACTCCAAGCTTCCTTACCAGGTCTAAAACCCTACGATCATTATGTTCAAGTCTCCCCTGCCAAGTTGTATGTCTCGTTGTCGGTGTTGAATTTATCGTAGGTCCGGAAGGAAACACTTTCTTCTTAACTGAGGTTCTATTACTTAAAGTTACAAGCACACAATAAAGTTATATATATATATATATATATATATATATATATATATATATATATATATATATATATATATATATATATATATATATATATATATATATATATATATATATATATATATATATATATATATATATATATATATATATAATGTACAGGAAGGGAGAACAGTTAACAGCTTCTTGTTTCTAGTGGGGAAACTCAACTCAACTACTCTGCGCAAGCACGATGCAAGAGGCTAGGCATTTACATTCTTGCTGCGTCTCGCATCGACGCTGCGAAATACATATATTAGCTGTTGTAAAAAAGAGACATGGGTAATGAAATGTGAGATATGAATGCATAATACATAATAAATATAGTAAATATATGGTGTAAGAAATGGTTACATAGTATAAAGAATGGTAGTAAAGGAATGGTACATTTTAATACATTATTAATTTCAATGTCAGTTTGTATTTATCTCATATATTCACAACTTATGACTGAGATTATCACTGACTTCTCTTTATGAAATGCTTTATTGATCAGTGGATTAGCCTTTTCAATCACAGCATCTTTCATTTTTTCTATTATTGCTTCTCTATAGTCAACGGTAATTATTTTTACCAGTACTAACTCCCTCACTGCCTCGTTTGCATTTTTCTTCACTGCATATGCAATAGATCTTGCAATGTCCTCACGTTCTGCATTCACCCGCTGATAATCTTTTCTTAGCAGCTCAATGTTTTCTTTTATCTGGAAATTCCAAACTGCAATCTCGTCTCTCTCAGAAGAGAGCAGTGAACTAACATTAAATTCATTAAGGCTGTCACTCAACAGTTGAGTAAGTTAGTTGTTTAGAAATCCTGACAGCTAGTTCTTTCGTTTTCCCCTCCATTTTTTTTTTCCTTTATTAGTTTTTCTAATTCTTTCCTCTCTTACCCTTGTGATTTGCTACTTTCCTATGAATATTTTATAACCCCTATTAGTGTTTCATTTCGCTATCCATATTCTGAATTTTAGCATCCAGGTTTGATATGAAGGTTAAAAGGTCCTTGACTTTTTGTTTCACATTCCTAATAGCTACTTCCCCTCCCACAACCCCAATGTCCATCTAGTTCCCCTCCACCAACGATTGGACGGGGGGTTAGAAACAGTGATAGTTTCATCTTGAAGTTTGGGTCGCACAGAATAGAGATTTTTTTTTTTTTTAACTTAAAGCACTATCAACTATACCATCGAATATCTTAAAAGGAGACACAGATTTCTCGGCTAATTGCCAAGCTAGGGAATGAACGCATTTAACTACATACTTCTTTTTTTTCAGTTTATTTCCAGCCTCAATCGTGGCTCGTTTTTCACATTTAATCTAAATCCCATGCTATATATGTATCAGTAACGCTAAAATAAATACGGATTATATGTCTTGGGTTTAAATCTCAGCCAAGGCAAAATACATTATGTGTATTCTTGTTTATTAATGTGCATATTTGATTGTTTACGTCGGTAAATCCGTGCTGAAATGCTGGATTTTGAATAGCAATATGTCTTCAATACAGACAAAGCAATGCAGTATCAATACATAACGTAAAACGCAATGAAAAAGATATTAAGTTACACAAGACATTATATTCTGTTAAAAGATTAGGTAAGAATTTTAAAAAGCACTCCAGCTATTTACTTTGTTTCCATGTAAGAGACATGAATAGATTTTAAAGGAGAGTTTGGCAGGTAAAGATATGGGTTATTCTGGTGACTCGTTGTTAGGGCTAAAGTTTTCTAAACGCCAAATTCGCTCCTACTATTTTGGCGGGAAAATCAGCTGCTCGTTTCGTTTGTTTATGTGTGTGCCGCAACTGTAGCTGTCAAGTTATTTTACTTGACTCTTGTACGATAGTGTTCTGTTACTCCCTAAAATGGATGATTATCCGGATCCGGAGGAGGAGTATGAAATGCTCCATGCTGATGAATTTGATATGATGAGGGAAATTGATGGTAATGTCACTTTACTTTTAAGCTGTTCAAAGCAGAAAAATAATTCTCTCATGATTCGAGGCCATTGTTGCTAAGTTTTGCAGACAGGAGCCAGTCTCTGCTTTTATTTCACTTTGACTATATGTATGTGCATTCTTTAGTTAGGCCCTTTAAAAATTCGTAACAATATTCAGTAGTCATCAAATTTCTTGCACAAAACGCGTTTTGCAGCTCTCTTGCTACGAGAAGACTGCATAAGGGTCACCAAGCCAGAATACTGTAAGGCGCCATATTTCTTTGAAGGAGAGGAACCTTTTAAGCTTTAGTTAATCAACTTAGGGCATAAGTTGATATTTTCAACTACTTGTGACTTGCATATATCTCATGGTTTAATCGACCATGCAAGACTGATATGCTGTTCTTGAGAGCCAAAACATGTAAACAATGATAAATGCTATTTTTATAATTCATTATTTTTTTATATTTTCGACAATGGGATTTCGGTATGAGGGGTTTAATGTACTGTACAGTACTTTATTTCAGCTAAGGGAAACATCAGCCAACTTGACTACACTGAACTACCAAATGAAGACAAGTCCTGAACTTCTTGCTATTTTATCTTGTAAGACACAATATTATAGTTAACGTCGTGATACTCTGAAATGTTCCTGTAGCTTTCCCAACAGATTCTGGTTTGTTTTTACCGAGTGAGCTTTGGGAGGAGCTATTGCCATGTATTAATAAATCTGCCTGTTGCAATGCACATATGAGCACTGTCCTGCTCTCTGTGTTCAAACCTTCAAAGTTCAAATTGCATAGTGTAATGAGTGGACAATATTGCTGCAAATTAAAGAGTGGTTACTGTTTTTTTTTTTTAGAGTCTTATATGAGCTACACTAGCACATTTCTAAGATGAGAAAATTTTGCCTTTAGGTAAAGGACTTTATTTTACCTAGTAGTAAAACTTAAGTCTTGGTTGTCAGCCAGACTCACTAAGAATATAAGAAGTAATGCTTCTTTGAGACCCAGAGCTAGTTTTTTGAAGACAGACTTTGTGGGGGTAATCGTATTTGTTTGATTTTTTATAGAGCTTTATCATTTGAGGAGATCGCTGTGGTCTCATGTCTTTTTTTTTTTTCACCCCACAGTTTATAACTATTTACTACTTGCATGTAAGCTCTGACTCAGTGCCTTTTGCATAGCTTATTTCATTTGGGCTGCAAGAGCTTGATTTAATTGCTTAACAGAAAGGTTTGATATTTTACTTCCAACAGATTTTGATCCAGAGGCAGCTGCATTGGATGCTGCCTCTATTCCTCCAAGTATTAAAAGAAGCTTAAACTTTGCCAGTCCTCCTGTTAGTAAGACTTTATTAACACCAGAAGGAGCTTCTGTAACTCCAGATCTTACAGGTACTAAACAAAATTCCTTTAAAACTTAAATTGGATGTATTATAAACTATTCACATGATCTACTGCTCATACACTGAGTGATAAATAAGCACTTGGCAAGAGATCCCTCTCATCATCATTTAATGGATGACTAATAGCAGTATACTTTCAAGTCAAACTGATATTTGAAATATGTAAAAAGTATTTGCATTTTATATATATATATATATATATATATATATATATATATATATATATATATATATATATATATATATAGTAGGAAAAGGCCATTAAATAAAACAACGAAAATGTATATATAAAAAGTACTTATCAATTTCGTGATCTTAATTTTTGTTGTTTTATTTAATGGGCTTTTTCTACCATTTTAGACTGTATGTTAACAGTTCAGTGTTACTTATATATATATATATATATATATATATATATATATATATATATATATATATATATATATATATATATATATATACTGTATTCTATATTATAAAGTGTCCACTACTGGTTGTAAGATTTTAGCAAAACGTAATCTAGATTAAAGATTTAACAGTAATTATTTAGAAGAGCAGTTTTTATATAAGTTACATATTATGTAATATCAATCAGCAACTTTATTTAAAATTCTGTTTCTAATATCCGTCAATAGTAAAATTTGCAGTGTAAATATATTTTACTTGTTTGTGCTTTCTGTCTTGTTTTACTATTCTTCATTTATATCTTAGCAATAGATACTCCAGGGAATACACAAATTGATGAAAATTCCAACGGGTATGTGAACGAACGTAAAAGACCAGCTGTTGATGAATACGAAGAAGATTTGGAACAATTCTTCAATGACGATTACAGTGAAAACAGTAAGTTGCAAAATTACTCTGTCAGTTCTTTTCTTGTTCTGTTTCAACTCTGTTGTCTAGACACTTGCCTTGTCTATAATTAGATTATGTTTTTATGGAAACAGGTCTTGAAATGTGACTGCATGGAGGAAAAAATATACTTTCTAGAAAAGGAGTACCCTTCAGGAATATGTGAAGTCTGATGGTTCCACAGAGCAAGGAATGAGAGAGTTTGATAAAAGAAAGTTTTAGCTAATGGAGAGAGCTTACAGAAATAACTTAGTTGGAATGAACAACCAAGAAGGATTGACAGTGAAAGAATAATTAGAAATTATTTCTGTATCAAAACAAAATCATTTTCATTCATGTATGATGATGTGCAATTAAACTAAAATTTCGAGACTGTCTGACACTGTCTATTCTGATGGTTGTGTGTGTGTGTGATTACCTAATTGTGTTTACGGGAAAGAGCCCAAAGCTCGTATCTTCCCGTCTCCTGATCGCTTCCATTTTAGATTTAGTGATACTTATCATACCTGTCCTTAAAACTATGGATTGAGATAGCATTAACTACCTCCTCGCTTAGCGAATTCCAATTATCAACTACTCTTACACTGAAAAAGTATTTCCTTACATCCTGCAAAGAAGTTTTCTTACGAAGCTTCAAACTATGACCTCTAGTTCTAGAGCCAGCCATATCAAAATATCGATCCCTATCCACTCTGTCATAACCATGAAGGAATTTAAAGACTGTCACCATATCCCCCCTCACTCTTCTAGCTTCGAGTGATGGTAAGTCTAATTCCCTCAGCCTCATCATAACTGAGATTGCGTATTTCTGGCACCAGTTTCGTGGCATGTCTTTGAACTTTTTCAAGCTTAGCTATGTGCTTTTTCAAGTGCGGATTCCAAAAAGGGGCTGCATATTCGAGTTTTGGCCTCACATAGGTTACATAAATATTTCTGAACATTTCCTTGTCCATGTGCCTGAAGGCTACCCTTACATTTGATAAGAATGCATATGCTGCCCTTACTATGCCATTTAAATGTATTTCTGGAGACAAATGCTAGTAACTCCCTGACTTCTGATCGTTTTAGGTTTTTACTCACTGACATATATTTATCCTTAAAACTCTTAATGCCTTTAGCATTTATTGTTTCCTCACATAGCAAATTCCAATTAGCTATCAACTATTATTACACTAAGAGTACTTCCTTTTATGTGTCACTAATTGTGACATATATGAAAGTGCATCATCAAACAATGACTCAAAGTCATCCAACTTAATAACAAGTGATGGATGGATTTTATTTTCTGATAGCAAACAAATACCACAGAAAACAGCTTTCAGGTGTGAACAATGTTTATACAGGGGATCCCCATTTAACGTCAGGGTCCATTCCTGACAGCTGACTTAAGTCAGATTTCGATGTTAGTCGGAAAAAACTTAATTCGAACCGGGAACTCCCAACCAATGTTAAAAATAAATCATCTAAAACATAGAAAAATAATCTAATTTCTTAATCTGTGATATAAAAATAGTTAAACTAAACTTAACAGTACAGTATTGCTTACCTTCACTTTTGTACCCTAAAACATAAAAATAGTAATATTACACTCTAGTACAGTATACAGTACAATATTGCTTACCTTAACCCGTTTGGTCGGCTTGCACACTAGAAGGGGCATTGCAAGGGAGGTAGAGACAGGCTTTTTGGGGGGTGGAATCTGGAGAGGCAAGTGCTGAGGAGACTGGGCAAGTGAGTCTGGAGAGGCAAAAGAACATAATGGAGGTACTATAGAGGTAGAAGCAGCTAAGGTAGAGGGTACAGGAGATGTTGGTGGGGGCTCTACCTTCACGAAGACTTGGTCAAGGTGATTCTGGAAGGATACCCTCTTCTCATATAGTTCCTTGTAACACTGCGAGCATCATTGATCCCTCTCTAGATCTTAGTGTACCTGGCAGCATTGAGATATTGAGCCTCGAGCTTTGGCAACAATTCCTCTACCAGGGCCAACATTTCTTCCAATTCTTTTGTTGTGCATCTCTTGAGCTCTGGGCTTGGTTGTTATTCCACCTCTTCAATCATCTGCTTCTCCAGTTGAATGAGTCCCTGGTAGATAACTCCTCGCCTTGAGATTCCAGAAGCTCTATTACATCATCACCCTCCAACTCGAGTTCCTTAATCATGACAGCTAAGTTTTTGGTTACAGCCTCAACTGTCTCCTCAAAGCCTCGGAAGGCATTCACAAAATAGGAGCATACCTTTATCCATACACCATTCAAGTTCGTTTGCATCACGTCCTCCCAAGCATCAGCAATATTCTTCACATCATGAAGAGTATTGTACGATTTCCAGAAGTCCTTGAGAGCCAAGTTCTTTTCCTTCTCAATTGCCCTGAGAACCATAGCAATTGTTCTTCGGAGGTAGTAGGCCTTTAAAGAGGAAGTTTTATTAGGTGGAAGGTAAACCACCTTTACATGAGGATGAAAGTCATCCAAATTGGCAGGGTGATCAGAGGTATTGTCCAGGATTAGCAACACCTTAAGTGGCAGACCCTTGGAAGCACAGTACCTCTCTACTTCAGGCACAAAATGGTTTGCTGAACCAGTCCTCAGATATTTGAAGGGTGATCCAAGCTTTCTTGCTTGACTTCTAGATGACTGGCAGGTAGCCCTTCCTAAGGCCCTTGAATGCCCTTGGATTTTTTGCCAAATAAACTTACAAGAGCTTCAGCTTACAGTCTCCAGCAGCATTAGCTCCCAAAAGCAAAGTCAGTTACTCTTTGCTGACATTATGGCCTGGTGCTATGTTCTCCTCCTTGGCGATATAAGTACGACTAGGCATACTCTTCCAGAATAAGCCAGTCTCATCCACGTTAAATACCTGTTCGGCACAGTAACCTCTTACCCTTATTATCTCAACCAAAGCAATAGGAAACATTTTTGCTGCTTCCACATCATCACTTGCAGCTTCACCTTGCACTCTTATGTTATGAAAATTGGCATGAGCTATTAAAATACTTAAACCAACCCCTACTAGCCACAAACTCTTCACTTGCACTCCCCTCCCCCTTTTCTCTTTTCAAGGCTTCAAACAATATTTTAGCCTTTTCCTGTATTATCATGAGGCTCACCGGGATACGCCATCAAAGCTGGTCTTCAAGCCAAAGCACTAGCAATCTTTCCATCTTGACTATAATGCGACTACGCTGCCTAGTGATCACAGTAGACATCATAGGAGTCGAACTTTTCACGTGGTCATGGATGCAATCTTTTTCTTTGATGACCGTGGCCACGGTCATACAGGCTAATCCGAGATTGCGGCCAGTGTTCATAAAAGTTTCTCCCTTTTCAGCATGGTTTACTATTTCAGTTTTAATTTCCATGGTGATGGCTTTTCTTTTCATTGTAGCACTGCAATCAGACTGTTCAGCGACACGCATGGGAGATATATTAATGTCAGTAACGAGCAAAACAAACGAGAGAGCAGATAAAACACGAGGCACAATATAGTGGGCGAGAATAAACTGAGTGGTGGTTCACCTTCTTCTTCTTCTAATGCCATGTGATGCCGTATTCTTACAAGACAAGCAACAGATTATTTTAAATAAAATTGTATTTATGGCATTGTTTGGTATTTATGTTTTTTAAATTCAATATAATCCTTTATTATAACCAAATACAGTATATAAACAAATAAATAAATAAAGCCATTAACTTGATAAATATGAATACAGCTAGGCTGCTAGCTGTGTATTTGGAATAAAATTGTATTTACGACTATGTGTATGGTATTTTTTTTTAAATTCAATATCATCCTTCAGTATAACCAAATATATAAACAAATAAATAATGTCATTAACTTCATGAATACAAATACAGCAGTTTTGCTAGCTGTGTATTTGTCTGCCGCGCTCACAAACTATTTAGAGTGTGCGGTTTGAATTTACCGTACCTGCCAGGTTGGTCGAAATATAAACTTATTAATAGTTTATTAATTATTTAGTGGCCTCCAATGTAACTTTGAATGACGTTTTACGAGGACCTCCTATATTTGAATGAAAGCCTTGCTTTTTAATATATTTGTAGACTGCGTACAGAGAGGGAATGGAGTATGTTAAAGGCAAAGAATGGACAGGACAAAAGGAATAGTAAGGATTCAGAGGTTTTTTTTAATTCAAGAATGTTTTATGTAAATTTATGTTACACATTCTGTTTCTTTTCAGGAAAGAAGCGATATAAGCCTTTAGTGCCTAATGTTGCACCACCATCATTAAGGGACCCTACCTTTGACCAAGCTGCTCATGAAGCTGATCTCTCACTTATAGAACGTATTGTAAAGATAAGAAAGAAACAGACTGCATCTGAATTTCTTGAGGTGGTGCCAAAGAATGTAAATGACACTCATGCTCGGTAAGTTTACAAAGCCGATACGTAGACAGGTCCAAGGAACTCAAAATTATTTTTCTTGACTTTTTATCTGAAACATGAGAAAACTTCAAAGGTTGGCAGTTCTATCACATTTACTTTTCTAGAAAGCAAGATATTTTAATGAATGACTAATTAGTGGGTAAACTTTTGAAATTGAAAATTTTTCTGCAAATATCCTTTTATGTAGGGCTAAAGAGATGTTTATAAATGTTCAATACTACTACCACGTTTTTCTCAATTTTGATGTGAGATTCACATTTCTGTCTTTTCCTATTGCTATCAGAGTTGGCACATTAACATGACATTATACCAAATTATTTAATACTAGTTTGAAGTACTATTATGATTCATGATTTTGTGTGTATTAATATTAACTATATTGCATTATAGTTTTTTGCAAAGTAGAAAATCTTTGAGTCTGTAAATAAATGAGAAAAAAATTTGTAAAGTTAAGAAGTAATACAAAAAAGTGCTTTGGGGATGGAAAATCAAACTTTTCAGAGTTTTTCCAGCTCATCAATAGTCAGTCTCTCTGATGGAGGCGTAGCCTATCAGAAATAAGATTCTCTCAAAAGAGAGGTGCGCCTAAAATTTCGTGCTACACACACTTGTTGTTATTTGAGTGAATCGATTTAGACTTTGCTGTGCCTTCAGAGGAGATAGACTCTTATCAGGATGTATGGAAGCAAACAGAAAAGATGGTATGCTTTTTAAAATTTTTACCATAGTTTGTTTGCAGAAACTTGTGTCTTGTGTAGACTAATTGTTTTTTAATTGCGTTTTACCTTGAATATAGATATCTCATTGCAAAATCTGTATTAAAGATATTTGTCATTCAGGACCCAGGATTCAGCACGGATTTACCGACGTTTACCGAATAGTGATTTCCAAGCTATAACAATGGAGACTGGAGAGAGATTTTACCTCAGTCGAATAGATGAAGATGAAATGAATCTAAAAATAGCTTCTATTACGGCTGTTCAGAAGACTGTGTGTCTACTGAATGTCCCTTACGATCAGTTGAAGGCCCAAGCTGAGCAGGAGGTAAGTGCATTATTGTCATTTTTAGCCTGAGATTATTACAGATATAAGACTAATTTTGAAAAAGACACTTTACAACTAATGATTTTATTGCTTGGCAATTTTTGCAAGTAGCTTTTTCTTTTTTACTGGTTCTTTATGCTAGTACAGTTGTGGTAGGTGCCTCTGAAACAGCTCTGGCACCTTTTTAGTTATTTTGTGTTCATTCCCAGTTTTATTAAAAGTAAGAAAATCTGTCATTCATACAAATGCAGAGAGGATATAATGGCATACCTTTGTTTATGTTGTCCTTTTTTGTTGTTGTATATCCATATATAGTAGTTATTTATCCTAATACTGTATATGATTGTTTTAAACTTACGCATCTGTAGAAAGAATATAAATTTTTGTCCCTGGAAATATCTTTAGTTCTTCTGTACTAAAATAACATAAATTTTTCATATAGTGTGCACTTATTATCTCTAGTCGCTAAATGTATGCTATCAGCTGCTGGAGAATACCTTCTTTAAAATAGTATATTAAAAAAGTTTAGGTATATTTATGCTGTATAATTTGAATTGTTGTTAATATTCACCATCCATTCATTCATTTTCTGTTCTGCAGCAAATTCGACAGGATAGACATCGAGCAAAGCAACTGCAGGAGACAGAGGATTCTGGGATGGATGAAGCAGATGATAGTAAGAATGAGGCACTGTGGGTAGAGAAGTACAAACCAAGGCATTATTTGGATCTTTTGAGTGATGAGGTTAGTCTCTTTGCATTTAGCAGCATAGGATTCTCAGTTTATTTTTTTTAGTATAGGTCTTCAATAACCTTGATATAATGAAGTCATTTCTGATACGGTATGTCGGTACATTCAAGTTTTGATTTTATAATATGTACTTTTTTCCGTGTTCTACATCAAAATTCGTACGTTAGTATGTATTTCTTGAGCACTCTGCTTTTATTATACCTATAGATTGTCAGCTTTCATTATCACCTATTGCACCTGCAGATTTACCCTGTACTAAATATTTAATACTTGTTTTCTAGTTGGAAAATAATATTTTACCTATATGATAAATATAGAAATATAGAGAATGGAATGTCTTTATACTGATTTTATATCTTTTAGTGTTATTATTTGGAAATTATTATAGTGTAAAATGTGCATACCACAGTCTACGTTACATGACCAAATAGTGACTAAAAGTATACCTGGTACTTTCTGGAGAATATATTGGCCTCAAGTAAATTATGTATATAGATGTCTACTTTTGCATATTGATTTAGTTTGTCATGCAGTCTTTTAATTCCAGTCAACTAATCGTGTAGTACTTCAGTGGATAAAATTATGGGACAAAGTCGTATTTGGTAGAGAAAAGAAAGTGCAACATAAAGATGATAAGAAACAAAAGGGTAAGTGTTCATATAATAGATATGGTTCTTGTAGTTAGTGATTCCCATATAACATTTCATCTTGACCATATTTTGACTGATGTGTAAGCATCTCTGCAGGAACTGTTTGTCAGGGGGATGAAGATATTGTAAATTTTAGTCTAGTAATTGTACTTACGGTACTTTTGCATTGTTTTATTTGGCATTTGTGATTGTGGTTCATTTTCCAATTTCAATTAGATTCTTTTGTTTCCCAGATATAGTATAGCTACTTATTCTCATCGTTTTATATTTCTATATCTGCTAATTATAGGCAGCTAATATAGAATTAACTCATTGTGCTTTCATCTTTTTTGTAGATTGAAAAGTGGATATGTATTCAGGTAAAATTGGAATATAGGTCGTCAACCCTGTAGAAATTTGTGTTACTTTAGCTCTTTAAAACCTTGTTTTTTATATAGATATTGGTTAGTTTTACCCAATCTGTTTAATTGATTGTCATTTGTCTCCATATCTTCACATGTTACATAGTTATGCCATTATAGTTAGTCATCTAGTTGTTTTGCAGTGTATGAGAATACATTATATTAAGTGTAGTTTTGTAGGTATTATGGACATATTCTATAAAAATGAATTTTAGTAGCGCTAGGAAAAACTTGTTGACATTTCTAAAGACTCGTAAGGTATTTTGCCATATCCATGTCTTTTACCGTCATCATAGCTTATGGCGTATTCTGATATCAAAGTTTCTAAAAATAATGTTGGTTGAAGCTCTTTCTCTCAAAAAACATAAAGATAAGCACAAAGATTGCTATTTTACTTTGTTGTACAATCAGGTTTTATACATTGCCCTTAGTATAATAAATGACTGTACTATCTTTGTTATTATCATATATGGACTGATTATGGCATATTCTACTTATTATAGTTTAATATTATGTAATACATATTGATGAATTATGTTAAACAATGATAAGTGGAATGTAACATGATCAGTCATTATGTAATATCAATTAATATTAAACAGTAATGTAACATACTATGGTTATTGACTAAACAATTATGCAAACTGCATTCTTTTAGATTAATTTATTTTCTCTGGGAGCTTTAATAAGTACTACTTTTAAGATAATACAGTCTGGGTAAGTCATATGACTGTCAGACCCAAAGGTAGATGAGATGTGCCCTGATTACACTGTGACCCAAACAATGTAGTGATGAGGGGAATTGTGGTGACTTCATCCCCAAGGTGGTGGGATGTGATGGATGGGATATGTGGGTCTTCTTGTGTGCTTTGGCTTGGGCATTCCCTTATATGGGGGAATATACCCTTCTTATAATTATCTACAGCGTAATTCTGCTATTCATGTTCAAAGGCAGCAATTTTGTCTTCACCATAATCACAGTAATCATTCATATTACAATAAGGAAGGAAAATTGATTCTTTTCCAATACAATGAATGGCACTCAACCCAAATGCATATAAACTTACAATTTACTTGCTGTATATCCGCCTGGTTATGAGAACATTCCTTTCTGTACACTCTGCTGTTGAACGATGGGATGCCACGTTACATACCCAAAGATACAATACTGTTGTCTCACTGTCCTTTGAGCAAAATATTTTCTTTTTTCACAGTACGGTTGTCTTTTCTCATCAAATTAGTTAAGTAAAGTGGCTTAGAAAGCTTGATCCTAAAATCAGAATTGGGGAGAGTGAGAACTTGAATTGCGTATATACCTTTTAGCCAAGTATATGCTGCATAATTACTTGGCAGAGATTTTGATAGGATAGGTGTCATTCATTCAGATGCATTCATCAAGAAGCCGAAGAGAATAAGAATGGAAGCTAAACTACAGACCTGCATGTAGAATCTTTTGAATTGCAAACTGTGATATTTCAAGCAAATTCTCTCTAATGTTACTGTACATTGTTTATGTTTTTTGTATGTTTGCTTAATTTTAAGGTTTCAGTGTAAATACAGATAATTATGTAGATATAATAAAAATGCTAAGAAAAAATATATTTCCAGAGAAAACCTTCTCCAAATTTCAAAAAAAGACTGGACCGGAAGTTATCATGGAACTTGATGATCATGGACGACCAACACAAAAGGTAAAGAAACCGCACATTGAAGTAGTACTACTATTGTCATAGTAATAGTCATTTCCATAAATGTATACAAAATATTGGCTCCTGGTCTTTACAGTGTAAGTAATCTGTTTACAGACTTTGTTATATAAATACACTAATCGCCATATATGACAGGGTGTATATGCTTTATATAGCAGCTAAATTATATGTTCAGTAAGTACTTTCTTTTTAGGTCATTCTGCTGTGTGGACCACCTGGGCTGGGTAAAACAACTCTAGCACACATTATTGCCCATCATGCTGGTTATAATCCTGTTGAAATGAATGCAAGTGATGATAGATCTGTTGATGTCTTTAAAAAGACTTTAGAGAATGCTACCTCAATGAAAGCTGTGATTGATGCAGAAAAACGACCAAATTGTTTAATTATAGATGAAATTGATGGTGCCCCTGCAGTAAGTAAGCAACGTTTAAGCAATTAGAGATTGGGAAAACTATGAATATGCTTTCCTATAATCATTGGAAAGACTTTGTGATACTTTTCATAGTGCTCTACTTTAATAAAAGAATTTAACTTTACTTGTTTATTTGTGTTACATGTGCTTATATATTGCAAATAGATATTAATTAGGTTGTACAGAAAAGAGCTTGAGATTTAAGATAAAGAAAAAAATGTATTCCAAAAGTAGTCTGAAATCAGGGAGAATACACACACAGCATGCTTTATTAGCATTTACAATATTCAATATATATCTTAGACTTCACCATAGCTTATGCCCAGGGACCTTTTTCCAGAGTAGAACCTTACACACAAAAACTAATTTTTCTCATAAAGTAGGCCACTCGTGGCTTAATTTTGCATATAATTTATTTATTTCTTCTCTTATACATTCTGTATGTATATGTGTGGGTGCTGCTGCTGTTTTGTTATTGTTTTATGTGTCACTATAAATCCCCTTTGAATGCAATCTTTACAGCACATTATGTCTAACAGGCTTAAATACCAGGGCATTTTTTTCATCCATTAATATTATGACATGTCCATTCTTTGAACATTTCTCATCCTTTTGATGTCTACCCCTTCTTTAACCTCTCATTTCCTCTTTCTCTGCCTAGCTGTAGTTCAGACACTTTGTTAACTTCCCCAACTAATTCTCCTCACCAGTATCATTATCCTAGTTTCCGGTTATCCACACCCTCTTGCTCTCCCCCCATTAGAGTTACTCTGTTTTCACACATTCCTCTAACCCTCACATATCACTTTGTGTAAACCTAACCTCCACAAGCCTTTTAATACTTCAGTTTTATTGTCACTTGCATTATAAGTCTGACTATTACTTGCATATAGTATTGCTCTAGGAGCTGTTCTCTCCTGTAATTCATATTTTGCTCTGCTCCAATGTCTCTTTCCCTATCCTGTGCAGTGCCTCCTGTGACTTAACTTTCTCATTTGCTCTTATCTTATTCTTGAATAGTCTATGCTTTTGTGTTTTATCCTAATATCTAAGATATAAAACTAATCAGATACAGTACAGTATTATCTAACTTCTGTGTTTCTTACTTTGCTGTTTATATTGCATCGTATCACTTTACACTCTCCCATAATAAAACTGTTTCCTATTACTGCATAAATTACCAAACTCGTCTAACAACTTTTACAATGTATTCTCGAGTCAACCGTTAAGGTGGTGCTAGCTGCTATCACTTAAACCCAATTCAGAGAACTTCATTGGTAAAGCTTTAGATATATGTATCTGATGACCTAATGTATTGGTTGGAGATGAAATTTTTTTAAGTTAAGCATAGCAGTAATCTGAATATTTGTTGTATCTTTTCCCTGCTTAGTCAGTCAGACGAGTGAGCGTACATCGATAAAGGAGTTCTGACAAAGGGAGAAGGTTAACAGAAACATTTCTGGGAAATGAATAACAGTTTTTTCATAACAGATTTGTTGATGGAGTAAATTTGTATGATATAATTTTTGTAATCTATTCAATGTGTTTTCACTGTCTGAGCGGTTGTAGAACTAGTCAGTAAAGCAATATACAGCTTCTGTTTAATATTATGTTTTATTTTTTGGAGGGTTGATAAGTTGTTTTTAAGTATTAGGAGTCATTTAGCAGAAATAATTTTCTCTAGTAATGTGTAAATTTTGTAATATGAGTGTCTTCATTTGTTTCTCCTTTATTTACTACAGCCGTCAATCAACTGGTTAGTTAACTTGCTCTCGGGCAAATCAAACCTAGGGGGAGGTGGAAAAAAAAAGAAAAAAGAAGGTATTACACTATTGCACAGACCAGTTATCTGTATATGCAATGAGCTTTACACTCCTGCACTTCGACCCATGCGGCTGCTTGCTCTTGTGATACAGTTTCCTCCAACTCATAGCACAAGGTTGGTTTATTATCACATCAAATATTTACTAATGAGTGATGAATCCTTACTTTATAACTGCTATTATGTGCCATTAACATAGTTTTTTACCTAATTACTATTGTCTCAGATATTTTATCATGGTTATAAGCAATATGGGGGAAGATATTTTCAGTCTTGCATGCTACACATGGTAGATGTTTGTGTTAGTTTGATGAAGGAAAACAGAGTTCAAGTAATTTAAGCTGTGTATACCTTGGCATACAATTGGCCAGGAGTTCCTATTCAGAATTTTTTTTTTTTCGTGTCTATAAATATTGTTTTCCTTTTTCCTTTCTCAGGGAGGCATATTGAGTAGGATGGTGTGCTTGTCAATTGTATTCCTAATATGGTTCTACATGTTTTATTTTAAGTGATTGCAACAATAGTCTTCTACTCGACTATTGTTTCATCTTTTTTCTTTTCATTCATTGAATACTATTTTTTATGTTCTGTATAGATTTCATGAAATTTTAATTTTGCCTTGCAATCTAGAAACCTTTTACCGTAAGTGATGTCCGTTTCCCTATGCCTTATGTCATAACGCTCCAGCTCTTTTTCTTAAAGCTCCATATATTTCCCATTCACTGTGAAAACTCAGCCTTCATGGAATAACCCAGATGTTGTAAATACACCTATTGTTGTGTTGATAGCAAGATTCTTATGTTCGTGATCGTTGCTCTTTATTGTAATAGGTATTGAATTAATATTAAGTCTTAAAAAATTCCATGCAGAAAATATAAGATATACCCTAGTTATGTAACCAAAATCATTTATAGTGCATCCTTGGCCAGTGGTGCCATTATGAGCAGAATTGGTGGAGAAAGAAATCCTCATATAAGCCTCAGCAAGGTGACTTATCAAAGAGGTGAGGTTGATATGCAGTCAAGATAATGAAGCCTTCATCTATAACACTTTTGTGTTTTAGTATGTAGTTCCTCATGATAACAGCTCACCTTTATAGAGTCTTCTTGCTTAGTTGATTTTGATTTGTTGAAGATTATTCATTTTCGTTTAAGCTTTGCTCCTGAATGGGTTCAGCATTTTGCCTTGCCTGCAAATTAGGCCCTGACTCTTTTGGATGTGCCAACATAGCATCTCCTCTATTGTGTTTTTCAATGGTAAGTCTATAAATGTTTACATACAAGTGTAACTTTCCCTACCTCTGGCTTATGCCTGTGTTTCCCCTTTTGTTTTTACAGTGTACCTTTCGATGCAGTTTAGTTTTTGACAACCCTTCTTCAACTGGTGATATATGAGTATAAAGGTGTCTACTTTGGGGGTGTTGTCTTGATCTCTTCTGTTTCTCATACGTTGTTCTGGGTTATTGGTGGTTTGCCTGTACACTTATCACTTGCTAGGAAAATTCTATGTACAGTATACTGTATTTTGTTTCCTCAAGTGTTTAAAATGAGGCATTTTGTTTGGTTTCACAGCTTCTTAACCTAGCTTTTAGTTGCCCAACCTGCTATGCTTCAATTTTACTTGGAGTTCTTTCCCTTTGGGTGGATCCTAAGGCAGGTGTCCCCTTTTCTCTTGTATGCTGTGACTCGTTCTAGGAGATTCTTTAAATTCTTGGTGTTTCTATTTTTATTGATTCTGGTTCTTTGTTTTTATCTTAGCTACCACCTCTCTTGAAGCTTGGTATAATCCTAAAGACTTGTCAAGCTTTATCAGCAATTGATATGGGCCTAATGCAGTTTGCTCTTAGGATTTTTCCTCATTCTTTTTTCCTTTGAATTGTAATTCTTGAGATGCTTATATAATTTTACAATAGAATCTTTTGAAACATGTCAGTGCCATGTCATTGATGTTGCTGCAACTGCTTTCCATTAGATCCATTGTTTTTTCAACATGACATCGTATCCCACAAATGTCAGTAACTTTGCCACAACTGAATTAAATAATGGAGGCAATAAGATTTCATTGAGCCTTGCCCATTTGATCAAGTTATCTGGGGAAGAGAAGAAAAGATAAATAAGGGAGGGAGTTACCACCCCTCTTCTCCCCTGTCCCTTGTAATTAGCTGCTACAGTAGTTAAGGAATACGAGTTTGTACTCCTTCTCCCCAACTTGCAGTTACTAAAGGTTATTTTGAATGTTATTTCTCTCCCATTTCTGATCCACCTGTTTTCGATACATTTGGCCAGTTGTTTTCATACTACTTGTAGTTACTGGAAGCTCACTTTCTGTAAGTTTTAGCTGTGAGAATTATGTTGTGGGGACAGAAACAACAAAAGTAGTCTTTTAAGCTGTTTAAAGCCATTATTTATGTCTATGGGCTTCATAATTTCCCTTGCAAGCATTGCATCATATGGTATTAAAATCAAGGAGGGAAGATTCAACTTTGAACTCCCTCACCGTTTCCATCAACCAATATGACTGGGTAATGTGGTAGGGTGTGCGTTTTCATTTCCAAACCGTAGGATTCAAATAGAAATGATTCATAAACTATAATTTATTATAGCTTTAATTATTGATTCACTTGTTTTATAGGCTTGCACAAAGGTTAGCAGAAGTATGTAGGAGTCAGCATCTGAAAGCGGATCTTATGGTGCTTTTGGCATTATGTGAAAAGATGGAGAATGACATTCGAGGATGCCTCTCTGTTCTACAGTTTGTCAGGTTTGTTTTTGTTTTATTCTCTCTCTTATATGCTAAATTTATTAGTTAATCTGTGTTAAATGTAGAATACGTTATTATCTTGTTTAAATAAAAAGTATAAATAAGTCAGAAATACTGTAGGGGTATTAAATTTAGAGTAATTATCTCAGCCGTACATTCATTTTGCTGATGCATTTTATGAGTAATGAGGTCGAAACCCAAAGTCACTTAGACTTTAGAAAAACTATGCTGTCCCTCGTTCATCTGTAAGTACACAGAGTAGGACACTTTCACGTTATCTTAGCTGTAATCTCTAGTCATCATCTTTATATTACTCTCTGGACAGCGACTTTTTGTTATTTTTCATTGAGATAAGTTACTTTTAAATTTTTCATGTTTTAACATTTACTCATAAGTTAGATTGAGATTCTGTATTCTATAAACTACTTTTCAGAGAGAAAATATGTAAGGCATTTATGTTAATATGTGGAAAAACGCTTGTGAAGTGATAATTCCCTCACCCCCACTATTGTCCATACTCTCAGTATCAGGAATTATTTTCCATGTTTCTCTATTACTTTCAACCCAGTTTTGTGACACTGTTGCTTCTAACTTACTGTTTGTGATATGGATGAAAGATTGTTTTACCTGAATCTAATTAAAAACGATATTAATGTACTCACATCCTTTTTAGGACCCTTGTCACCATTTTGTATTCGATAAATAAACACTAAATCCAATAGTGTCATGATGTAATAAAAGAACATTCTGAATTATCAGATCTAGTAATGGACATTGTATGCCTTTGTACCTAATGTTCGTAAACATTCAGGTGTACTTCAGTTATGTCAACCTTTCATATTTATAATGAAACGAATCTTATCACACAAAGAGAAAATACATTTGGACGTTTCGTTATGTGAAAAAATGGTTTATTTTTCACAAAAAAAGAAGTTATCCTGAAGAATATGCCTGTATCCTTCTTAGGCAGCCATTTTCCTTTAGCCTGTCAAGTTTAGAAAAAGATTATTTTTTTTAATATGCTATTTTGTTCACATAGAATTACCATGAACCTTCTTTGTTTCTCAAGAAGACTAGAATTTCTTGTCCACTCACCCAATGCTCTATGTTTGTAGTAATATTGATGGGCTGCATGGAGACAGAAAAAAAGCACTTGGAGAAAGGAAAAGTATATTAATCTGGGTCTTCAAGTCACCTGTCATCACTCACCCTCCCTATTCCTTTTCCCTCCTTGGGTGTATTGGTCTTGCAAAATAGGAGCTACTTAGCAACAGATGGTAGGGGCAGTGTAGCTTAAATAGGGTTTCCGTGATTTAGGGTATAAACCCTCAATGCCAGTAAAGCATGAAAATGGAGTACCAGTGTGAATGTTTGGAGCTATAAAGTTAGTCCCTTTTTTTTTTAGGGCAGCTCTATTAGTGGTCTGCAAGGAAAAGGAGAAAAATACTCTTCCCCTCCCTCCTATTGCGTTTTTTACTTGGGATATGTTAAAGCAGAAAATTGCTTACAAAAGCAGTAAATATTTATATATAATTTTAAATCTCAAAGTTCAAGCTGTTAGGATATCAAGTAAATTAATGATATATAAAAAGGTACAGACTTCAGATTATATGTTAAAATTTTTTAAACGTATTTGTATGACTACATTTCCACAAAGTAAGTTTCTGGGACCTTTAAAATGGCATTCATGAAACACTGTAGATGCTAAAATGTTGTGCATTTTCAAGGAGCAGGGTACATACATTTTGCATTGCATTTTGAATAGAAAGTACAGTAGTAC
>JAXCGZ010022754.1:52500-70000 GCA_037179515.1 Halocaridina rubra | reverse complement strand
TTTCTTTTATTGCAATTTTTGCTACACAGCTGACTTAACATGAATATGATGTTAAGCTGGAAACAAAAAAGGTTCACTGAAGAAGGATTAGTGTATTTTATGAGTCCATGCAGCCTACCTGAGTCAATCTTGTTGGTTTGGGCATAACCTTTCTGGAATTAATTCACCCGAAATAGAATAGGAATATAGTTCCATCCTCAAGTTCATGTTGGTGATCAGTTATACAGGCTTTACTGCCATTGGAGGCTATACCTTGGCTGATGGTATTCTCAAAAAATACGCAGCTCTTTCCTCCTCATGTTACCAATCCAGTTGCCTCAGTCAATATCACAAGACTGTAATAAAACTTCCGAGAGGTAAAGAGGGGGCAGGAGGGTGGGTTTGATGAGCTGCATGGATACTTAGAAAAGTACTCATTTCTTAGAAAAGTACTAATTTCCTTCCTCAAAGAATCTTTTCTTTTTCTTGCCTCCATGGATTCTAACAAGAGTATTGCCTTTGCTGATGATTCTACCCTTCACTTTTCCTCTGCCTTTTCTTCTCGACCTTCATCTGCTACTCGTATCACTCTTCTACTCTGCAGAGAGTATCTGAGTGGGGCACTCAAAAGTTAGTTAAATTCAATGCCTCCAAGACACAGTTTCTGGCTATCTCTTTATCTTCTCCTGATAACTCTATTGTCTTCGAAACTAACGAAATTTGCCCTCTTAATTCTATTAACATATTAGGAATCCATATAGCTTCTAACTTGTCTTGGAGGAATCACATAATCCAAATTTCTAAATCTTCATCCAAAAAATTAGGGGTTTTGTATCGTTTTTGTCATTACTATTCCTCTTTACAGTTACTTAAAATTTATAAAGGTCTTATCCGACCCTGCTTAGAATACTGCTCACACATCTGGGGTGCTTCTTATACTTATCTTCTTGATAGGGTTGAATCTAAGGCAGTCAGACTCATTAATGATCCTTCTCTTACTTCTAATCTGGATTCTCTTTCTCTTTGCCGTAAGGTATCTTCCCTCTCTCTTTTCTATTGCTACTACTTCCATCGCTGCTCTGATGAGTTAGCGAGTTGCATCCCTCCCCCAGTGCCGAGGTTGCATAAGACTCGCCAAGTGGCCTCATCTCACAGGTACTATGTGGAGATTTGTAGTTCGTGGATTGGTCGGTACAGCATTTGCTTCTTCCTATTTACCGCCAGACTCTGGAACTCTCTTCCTCCTTCTGTCTTTCCCAATTCTTATGACCTATCATCTTCAAAAAGCAGATCTGTTGTCATCTCAGGGCCTATTCCTCCATATCTCTGGGTCCTCTGTACTTTGACTGTTTTTTCTGTCTGTCGTTTTCCTTTGTGTAAAATTACCTCATCTCTGTTTTGTCCTTAACCTTTTTCTTTTCCTTCGTCTTGGTGTTATCTCGTGCCCGGGCTTTTATTAATGAGGGCAGTTTTTGCCTGTCCCAGTGTCACACTCATACAAAAAAAAACAGAATCTAAATCAGACAGTGGGACATTCCAACTTCTTGGAAGGAATTGTGAACAATTCCATACCTCTGTGCTGCATCTTTTGCTTTTATTTTATACAGAATACACACAGAGGCTCTGAATGAATTAACGTTTTTGAATTTTTTTCTGTGCATAATGATAAGCCAAATCTGTTCCAATTCAGAATATGGAAAGCCTCTTTAGTAGTAAATATGATAAGTGATATAAGAATGGATGCTTGATTTACAGATTATTGTAACTTATATTACTTTCAGAGTCCTAAGAGTTTCTAAGGTATATAATTCTGCCTGAGTGCAGAAAGTTTATTTCTTTGTACTCATCCATACTAGTACAATGCTTTTTAAACTTGTTTTATATGAATGTCTGTCATGAAAAGGAGAATTAGTGGACTCAAAGCCAGCTTTTCTTACTTTATTTTGAAATGGAGTTGACTCCAGGAATTTTTGCTCTATAGTCTTAAAGTTGTATACCAGAAAGATCCTTTCTTTCGTCATTTCTGTCTAATATTACTCTGTCAGCCTGTTTAACCAGCCCTGTCTCTTCATAAACCCCTGTCATGTGCGTTAATATTATTCACACAGAGAAGAGATACCACAATAGTATGTAAATGTGTATAGTCGATCAAACATTTGATAAGCAGATTTCTAGATGGTTTACGATTCTTGATCAAGATAGTGCTCTACTGTAGAGGATGCTGTGCATTATAGTTTTACCTCATCTAATACTAATGTTAAAATTCCTCTCTTTTTGTCTGTTAACTACTACTAAATCTCTGGGCTATGATTTCCCATTTGAAAAAAAAATCTTTATTTTTAGATCTCTTGTGGTTTGGAGTGGGCAACATTTAATGACATTGTTCAGAAGGAGATTGCACACAGTCAGTCATGGTTCATGATGGCTTTTCTACCTTTTGCGTGTGTCATGTATCATTTTTTGTTTGCAACGCATCAGTGGCCCAAGATACAGTACCCAGCGCAAATGTCAGAGGTAAGTTTTGAGCATTTGATTTGGTCTGCCATGCTTTGTTAAATCATCACAAGCTTCAAGTTTTGGGATTCTCTTTCTTTGGCCCTGACCAGACTGCTACTTAAAATTATGTTTACTTACTTTACATCATTTTTCAAAATGCATTCAATTTGTACTTGGATATTTGTTGACTATTCAGGATAGAGCAAGCAAAACCCTGTTTTGTTTATTTATAACATGGGATACATACCATAAATCATTCTGTCTAACTTGCCGAAACTTTTCTGTAAATTTTGTAATAAACTGAATATTAGTACAGGACCTTATATATTTTGCAGTTTAGTTATAAAAGAAATAATGTACGTCAAAATAAAAACTAAGCAATAAAATGAGTTAGTGCTAACACTAGAGAAGACTTTTAGCATTTTATATAACTCTCTTTATTAGATGCATTTTGCAAGAATACAGTTTTAACACCTTATTTACTATATTATTTATGAGATATTTATTTTCATAAATTATATTGCTTTACTGTGAAGAGATGTATATCCAAGTAGTTTGCTGCATCACTTAGTGCTCATATTCTGTTTCATATACAGGTACTTGCAATAATTTCATCTCATGTATCAAGCAAGCGTGTACTGTATTTGGTTTTTTTTACTTTCATTTTTGTGTATATTGACAGAAGTAAAGTTAAATGAGAAAGAATATGTAATATGGGTGGCTCTAGAAATAGAGTTTAAAATTTGAAACTTCTTAGGAAATAATATGATATAGTATTTATTATTGTAAGATTAGTTTGTAATTAGAATTTGCTAAAGAAATTGTAAATGCATATTACATTTTAGTTTAAGGAAAGATATAATTAATGTTAATGAATAAAAAATTTGTCCAGGACTCGGGGAATCACATGCATAAAGCTCTCAATCATAAACAAATAGAGAACCATTTGATATAGGTGGCTCTGGAGTTAGAGATTAAATGTTGAAACTTCGAAAAAAAAAATTATCACAGGTTGTGAGAGAGTACTTTGCTAATGTAATAATAATTGATAATTGGCGATTGCTGAGGAAATGGTAAATACTAAATACCTTCATTGTGTTAAAGAGTGATATGATAAGTGTTAGTTAGTAGAAAAAAGGAGACAGGGAATTACGAATACGGTGCCGTTGCCTCTTAGTATAATACGGTATACCCATAATATGACTTCAGATACCTCCTCTGATGTGACTTTACTTTTGTAGCTAAATGATTCAAATGCAACAGATATGTGTTCAGCATCAAAATATTTTGAAGGGTGGTCGAATCAATGATCATCCTGCAATTATGAAAGTATTTGGGGATATTTATCTTGGTAATCAGGTGATGCAGTTTGCTTGAGAATTGTATGATTTTTTACCACAAACGTCTCTCGTCTTGTTGAAAAGGCAAAGCTAATGCATTTTTATATATTTTAGTATAAATAATGATAGAAATTCAAAGTATTAGACCCTTAAGTAGTAGCAGATTTTACGAAAGTTTTATATCATGTAAATATACCTCCAGAGAATGTATCACAACATTTTCCTCTTACAGAATTTCTGATTTTATGTGTAAATTATATTTAACTATAAGTTTATCAGGGAAGATTTACTTTGAATTCAATACCTACATTATGTGAAAATTAATGTCACGTAACTTGTTACCGTTAATTTGACTATTTTTAAATGGAATAGTGTTTCCCAAGTTTATGATCCAGTTTTGAGTAATTCTGAAAAGATAGCTTTTACTTTGAGCACCTCTTATGTTGCCTTGTATATTGATTTTTATTAATCCATAACTTCTTCTTATGTCACAAAATTTTTTCTTTCAATTCTAGATGAACCATAAGATCCAGAAGGCAAAAAGTCTTCTGTCCAGTATGGTAAATGAGATGAGTCCCATTACTAGAGCATTTGCAGGTAGTCTTCAGTTAATTAATGATGTCCTGCCCTACTTGTTGCACATTATTCAGCCCAACCTTCGTCCCGTAAGTCATTCAGACTTGTGTTGTGTGTTTTGCATATAATGAACGTAAAACCGAATCCAAACCGAATGTATAGTTTTATTTAGATTTTAAGGTACAGTAATTCATATGTTCGCAATTTATATGTTGTCTCTAACATTTTTATCCATAATGTACTGGAAAGTGTAGAAAAATTTAATACTCTTTCATGACTGTTTGGAATGGGAGTTTATGTTTGACTTTGTGTTCAAATTTGTTACAAATTGGAAAGCTCTTTGTTGTAGGATGGTTCCGATGTGATTGATAATGGTGAATTGGATGTGGAGACCTCTCAACTAGCCAAAATTACTTGTATCCAAAAAACTTGTGTACAACCTCAGTATATACTAAGACAGCTTGACCTACATGTGGCATGGCAAGGAGCAAACTTACCATGCATTAACATTGGTCCACTTATGTGTATAATGATAAAGATTTAAATATTTGGTTATTGTACGCATTTGATTGTATATATGCATGGATAAAAGTAAATGCTTTATATATAAAATACTCTCTGCATGTTTTCAGCTTTAGTTATTGTATTCAGGGGCACCGCATGTACATAAAAGCTAAATATTTAGTTATTTTTCTCAGAATTTTGTCTATAGGTTCTATCGCTATAATTTTCTTTCTCTGTTCCTTCATAGGTGAACACCCAGTTGTATAGCAAGCAAGAGAAGGAAGAACTAGCAGGATTAATCAACACTATGATAAGCTATAATCTCACTTATACCCAAGAGAGGACCTTGGATGGCCAGTACACATTCAGTCTTGATCCGTATGTATAAATTTCTCTGTAGCTTTAAATTTTATCATAGAAATTGAGGGCATTAACAGATAGCTCAATTTAGATTCTATTAATACTACTGTGTTTCAGTTTATCAGTAATTGACAAAAGTTTTTGAACATTTTCCATTAACTTTTCTTTAGGAGAAGCTTTTAAGGAGCTTTTTTAGTTTTGTTTATTCTTACTGTTGTCTTGTTGGTATTTTCACTGCTTAGTACTTTGCTTGGATAGATGTTCTTGAAACAGCCAAATTTACAGAGGTATGCATATGTTTTCCATTTACTTTAAGTTTTTCCATAAAAGAGGTAAATAAATTGGATTGTGTAAAGATACATTAAATATCACATGCATCTGCTCCAGAAACATGGATGAAATTGTTCGCTTTCCTGATATGAAGCCAGAGAAGCAGCTCACCTATGCAATGAGACAACTTGTTGCCCGTGAAATTGAGCTAGAGAAAGTCAGACGAGCAGAAATGTATTTTTATCAACAGAAAGCTGTGAGTAGAGAGGTTTTATTTTGTGAACAAGTAAAAGGGATTTACACATGAAAAAAAAAAAAATCATATATGGATTTTTTAGGGTATTTCAGCTATACTTCTCTATTAATGCTGTTCATAATAATTTTGTTTTAGACTCTTGAAAATTGTATACATGCTAGAAATAGTGTTTATTTCTTTAGACTATTCATGGAAACTACAAAAAAGTTATTCTGTAATTTGTTGTGTGATATGAGGAGGAGCCTATATTATTAGTGTCCAACAGGTAAAAAGATTTATATTTGACCTATGCCTTATAATAGCCATGTATAATAGATAGTTTATTGGAAAGCTAATAACAGTCAAACTGATCATTTTTAATTTACACATGACATTGCATAAAATTAATTTGTTTGTAAAGAGTGGGGTGGACAAAACAGAGTAGTAAAGGTATACATAATGAAAATTGTTGTAGCATCATAATGTTCCTGATCATCAAAATCTTGCAGATTTAGAAAAAATGGTTCTCTTTCAATAAGTGAGAGATGGGGTAGATATTGATGGTGTCAAATGTTTTGAACAAATGTTGCTGTCACTCACAATTTCTTGAATTTAACCTGATTGATATAGTGAGAGAGAGATGCTTTCACTAGATATCAATTCATATAATTGGTAGAGACGTACATACATGTACAATGTTTGTAAGTCCACTTGTATGGGAGGCAATCAAGTCAGAACTCACACCCATATCACTGGAAGACTAACTTCCCCATTTCATATCTGAGTACCATGGGGATAAAGGACTCATCCAATGTGTGAGCGGGGCAAAGTTCCTCTGTCATGGAGCTGACTCCTTCTGCAGCCACCTGTCCCAAATTACAGGACTGAACAGGTGTGGCACAATCCCTTTGGCCCACATCATATATCTGCAACTTTCTCTGTCTCTTGCACTCTGTCTGCCCTGCATCACTGACAAACACCTTGTGCTCCCAGTACGTATTCCACCTCATCCATCTTTCTCTCTGCCTTACTGCACTTACCTCTGCATTTCATAACCCCAAAGCTCCTCAGGGCTCTATGATCTAACTTAACAGACATCTTTTTCTCTTATGTCCACTCTCTTCCTCACCTTTACTTTTCTCATTCTATATATTCTTGACACTTATCACATTTCTCAAGCACCTCTTCTCCTGTACATTCATTCTTTTCTTAAAATTCTTGAAATCGAAGAATCGGCTCCTTATATTGTAAACACAATTGCTCCTTCATATCACTTTCTCTTAGCATTCCTTCCTAAATACCTATTTCTTTTAGCAATTATCATCCTACTTATGACATATACTGTATTGGGTTTCTTCATTCTGTAACTCTCCTCTTACATTCTGCTTACCTCCATCCACACTCTTTGTGCATATCGTAAGAAAGCAACATTTTTTCATAGATTAATTCTTTCATGCATCCCTACAACCTCAGTCACCAAGTGATTCAATTTCTCCTAACAATCATCCGCTAGAGCAGAGTCATCCACAAATAGCATATGATTTACTTCAAATAACCTTCCACTCTTACCAACTAATTCCAGATTTCTGCTTAGCACTCTTGCATTTACTTCCCTTATCACTCTATCCCTATACACATATAATTACCATGGTGACCTCAGCCTTGATGCATGCCAACACACACTTCATATATCACTTTCAATTTTGCCTTTATAAATCTTGATTACACATCCTTTCCACTTAAGCACACACTTACACTTCTCTTCACTTACCAACAGCACCATTTATTTTTTTCTTTACCCTCTCTCTGCTCTGGACATCCTACCCACCTACCTCACCCCCACACTGTGCCTCACCTTACCCTTTCAAGCTTTGTGTCACTCATATCTAACATGTTCATCCCTCTCACTGGTGTACAACTACTCCCCTCCTTGTAACTCTCACTTACTCCACAGTTATTAACAGTTACATAATAGGGTTCTGGTTGGATTACTTATACCAGAACCCCCTTGTATACTTTGACTCTTTGGAGGAAAATATAGGGGAGATTCCCAGTCCTTTCGCTCCATGCTATTTAATCAACTATCACGACACATAGGGGAACATGGAGGCATTATTATTGTGCCCCACTTTAGGGGAAAAAAAGAAGAAAATCAAGATTAAGAGAGAATGAAGTATGGGATTCAGAGGATGCACAAATTTTCACTTATGGACCTACAATAGATACTGTCTTGAAATTACTATTACATGCTTTCCATATTATTCAAGTTTTGATCATAAATTCAGCCATAATTTCATGAAGATGAAGTTTACCTCTTACTCAGTTATATTGCCCGTCGTCTTGACATATTCTTGCCTTCTTGATTGTCCAGGTATAAGGCAAAAATGCATTACTTGTGTGTTAAGGTTTTATAGATGTCTGTTAACTTTCAGCAGATCTATTTGAATTAATTACAATATATTTTAATATTATACATTTTCATTGGCATAAATCTGATTTTCTCAAATTAATTTATAACTATTCAGAAAGAATCAGTCAAGATGCAGGCAACCAGAAATGAGAGAAAGAAAAAATACATATCAGATCCTCCTGCCAAACCTGTGCCAAACCATCTTCAAAAACTCCATGCCAAACCTTTGCCTGAAACTGCTGCAGGAAGGGTATGTTCATTCTTTTATGTATGAGCTTAGTACTCAAATATTTATTTTTAGACCATTTATAGTTGTTCTTTCTTAAAGTGAAGGTCTTAAGTGCTGATGTAACTTATAGTCCCTGATAAATATTTATTTTAATATGTGATAGAAAGTAAAACTATGTCAGTTTCATCTGAATGATATGAAGATTTGATGGATTATTATTGAACTTAAATTCTTTTATACCTTATGTATGGCAACTGTTATCTTGAGCAATACATCTTCATTGTCATTTTCTTTCTACATTTAAAAAAATTATTTGTTCCCCAAAGAGTGAGTTTCAAGAAATATTTTTTCCCCAAAGAGTCTAGAAAGAGCATTTATACTAATGCCATAATATAACTTCTTTGGTATAGTGCTATTAAATGTTACTCATTTGAGACATATTTTCTATATATTATTTCAGGGTAGAGATGCTGCTTCAGATGTAGACATAATCCAGGTAATGTTAGCAAAGCATTCTTTAAATTTTGGGTTATTTTATTAATAATGAAACTTAAGATGTATGATCGTTATTGTGATTGTAGGCATTTTACCTATGGCATATAATAAGTTCCTTATATAATACTTCATTCTCCTTTATTCTGAGACTTGATATTTAGATAAGTCTTTTTTATTCTTGTATGCTCACTTTTGCTCAATGTCATACAAAAATTGTTAGATATCTGCTGTTTTTCCCAGGATCTTATAACTGTATATTCTTTCTCCAATCTGTCACTACCACTAACTCTTGTTCCTCCATCTATACATTTAGTTTGGTATATAATGATGAAGAGTGATTTGGCACGTATGATTTTCCCCCCATTGAGATAATAGTTGATATTTCTAAATCTTTATGTGCATGCCTCGCCATGGATGTTATCGTATTTACAGTAGAAGTCTAAATCTCTTTGGCACTAATGCAAATTTCCTTTGTGCAAGTATTGCAATGTTCATAGTCTGGTGCTTTAAGTTTACTGAAATTAAATGTTACTCATTTGAGACATATTTTCTATATATTATTTCAGGGTAGAGATGCTGCTTCAGATGTAGACATAATCCAGGTAATGTTAGCAAAGCATTCTTTAAATTTTGGGTTATTTTATTAATAATGAAACTTAAGATGTATGATCGTTATTGTGATTGTAGGCATTTTACCTATGGCATATAATAAGTTCCTTATATAATACTTCATTCTCCTTTATTCTGAGACTTGATATTTAGATAAGTCTTTTTTATTCTTGTATGCTCACTTTTGCTCAATGTCATACAAAAATTGTTAGATATCTGCTGTTTTTCCCAGGATCTTATAACTGTATATTCTTTCTCCAATCTGTCACTACCACTAACTCTTGTTCCTCCATCTATACATTTAGTTTGGTATATAATGATGAAGAGTGATTTGGCACGTATGATTTTCCCCCCATTGAGATAATAGTTGATATTTCTAAATCTTTATGTGCATGCCTCGCCATGGATGTTATCGTATTTACAGTAGAAGTCTAAATCTCTTTGGCACTAATGCAAATTTCCTTTGTGCAAGTATTGCAATGTTCATAGTCTGGTGCTTTAAGTTTACTGAAATTCTTCCTTTCAGTGATATTCTAGTTTCCACCATATTGGCCGAAGTAATTTTCTTTGCTGAAATATATCAGATAATTCTACATGATTTTTGTCTCCCAGTAGTCCTTATAATATTACAGCTCTCATGGCTTGGACACATTTACCCTTTTCTCTTTTCTTTTCTTTTCTTTTTAATTCCTCTGAATAAATTTCTTTAACACTATCAATATACTGTACAGTATTAGTCGCTGAATAATATTTGCACATAAATATTATGGTAAACCTTTACCTTTGGACGGAAAATGTGTAGAATCTTGTATTTGTTTCAGAAGCAAGTTCTCTCCTCCCATCACACTCGTGGTAGACAATCTTATCTCTGTATTTATTATCCATTTATCTATGAGTATGATTTCTCAAAAGTCTTTGCATTTCTCCTTGATGGTAATACTTCAGTACATCATATTGTATGTGAAGAATGACTTAGATCTTTGTTGAATAAGCTGCCAGTTGGATATCACTTCTGATCTAACATGAATTAGATTTTGTCATCATGTACTGTATAATTAACAGTTGATGAATATGCTTTTCCTTTCTTCTTTTCTCAATATATTTGTTTCATAGAGTTCTGTTTTCCCCCACTCTCTGTATCATATTCATCAGTGATTATATGCATCTTTTAAGTATACCTCTGCATTGTTTTATAAGTTATTCAGCTTTGCACTTCATTTTTTGTTTATTTTTAGCCATCTGTTCTCTCATATTTTACTGATCTCTTTCGTAATCATGTTCTATATGCTTACCAGTATTGTCTGTGTGTGGTTTTTCATCTTACCATCAATAATGAAATACTTACCTCCCTCATAAAATTGTTATTTGGATATATAAAGAGCATTATTCACAAAACATAGATTTAATAATGATTGTGCAACATTTTTATGTATAACATTGTAAAGCCATCACTATTTTCGTTTCAGACTCCAAAGGATTTCTTTGGTCGTGTTGTTGAGAGGCAAGCACAACCGGAAGTAAAAAGTGAGATCTTTTTTCTTTTTGGTTATTTAATCAAGTAATGAGATTACATATACAATAAATGCACATTTTTTATATACATCTTTTATATGAAGGCTGCAGACATTCATTTTCTTCGAAATATCTATACTGTTTTGCATTAGGTGAAGTCATATCTTTTACTGTGGTACATTATGATCATAATTGTACATTACATGTGAATCCTCTCCAATAGAGGCATACATTTTCAGTCAAAAATGATATTGTTTTAAATGTGTAGAATAGGTTAATTTATTTTGCTCTTACCACTGTATTGATATAGAACATTTTTGTAACTGTGTTATGGTGTGATTATAAACTCGACATATTCTTTTTAGCATATGTATGAATTCATGGAAATCTGAAGAATATTACCTATAAAGCAGGTTTACATGATGACTGCTCATAAGTCACGTATCTTCAGAGATCATTAATTAAAATGTCAGGATTTAAAATCTAAATTAATTTTACTACAGGTACAACCAATGAAATCGTGAAGAGTGACATCTGGTTTAGATTCAAGGAAGGCTACAGCAATGCCGTGAGAAGAACTATCAAAATGAGAGACATGCTATAGAAATTGCCATGCTATAAACTGAGAATATTCATTTTTCTTGAAGATAATGCTTTATGTAAATTTCACAAGGCTGTACTTTATAGTATAACATGTAATTGAAACATTACTGATTAAGAGAGTGCAATTAGTACTTAAAATTTAGAGAAAATTTTAGAGATTTATGCTGTATTATCAACACTACTTACAGTAGATAATATGTCTTGATTAATATATAAGAAAATGGAACTGTAATATGCTATGGATAATTTTGTTTAATATTGATTTGGAAGTTCTACATTTCAATGTGCTTTTCAAATAAATATTTAAACTGTCATCCTGTATATGTTCTTAAACATCTTTGGCTCTCTTTGTGTATTGCTCTTTAATTGTATAACTAGTCTTTGTTACGAAAATTAAATTGTGTGTTTTAATTTTGTCTAAAGTATATCCAGTAAGTAATTATTATAAGATTTTATCAACATTTAGTTCTGATAAGTATTAATAAATCATAGTGCTCTCTGCTGTTAAACAGGTATTTTGAATTAGTAAAAGATAATATCTCCAAGGTATTATGTAAATGGAATACTGTATATACTTATTATGTCTAATAATGGTAACTGCCAAATAATGAATGTAATGGTAAGAAAGTTTATTTGGAGGCAACTTTTGTAGACTGAAAAGGGTTGAATGGAAGGCTTGTGAACCATGTTGCAATTGTGTGGCATGAGAAGAAGTTGTTGAATGTAGTTAACAGGTTTTACATGAGTGGTAGATAGTGTGTGAGTTGGAAATGGTGAGGGTGATTGGTCAGAGGTGAATGTCGGGTTGCCTCAAGGTTATGTGAAGTGGCCATGATATTCCAATTGTATATGGATGGAGTAATTTGGGAAGTGTTAGGCAGAGGTTTGAAATTACAGTAGTAAGTGAGAAAGGCAGGTGAATCCTTTGCTCCTTGCGGATGACAAAGTGCTGGTGGCATATTCTGTAAAACTCTAGCAGTTGATTACTGTGATTACCTAATTGTGTTTACGGGAAAGAGCCCAAAGCTCGTATCTTCCCGTCTCCTGATCGGTTCCGTTTTAGACTTAGTGATATGCTGGTCTGAGTGTAAACATGTAAAATGTTGATGGTATGCATGAGAGTGAATGGGGAGATGCTTTAAGAATTGATAGTTTTTAGCTGGGGATCACATAGTAGTAGTGAAAGATGATGCAGAGGTGATTTACAATGTTGAGGAAGCAAGTAGTTGTTTAGGTAGTATGAAAAGTTTGAATAGATATATGTATTTAGGAATGTATCCAAGAAAGGGTTATATATAGGAGTGATTGTGCTTACGACATTGGAGCAGAGATTTGGAATGCAGAAGATGGAAAGAACAAATTGAATTTAATGTAAATGAGGTGTCTTAGACTTCTGATCGATATGTCACATATAGATAATTTAGTACAAGATTTCAGCAACAGTTACTTCAGATAAGTACTAAATGAATGGGTGTGGGAAGAAAGATTTCAAGTAAGTTAGACCAGATAGTGCTGAGATGGTTAAGGCTTATAGAAAGATTGAATGATAAATGACTCGCCATGAGAGAGTGAAAAGCAGAGATAAGTGGAGTTAGGTTAAGAGAAAGATCAGGAATTAGGTGAATGGAGGGGGAGTGGTAGGGCTTTGGTTGCATGTTGTATGTCAAGTGGAATAGGGAAAAAATAGGAGGTGGGCCAAAGGGATTTTGCTGCACTTGCCATGCTCAGTGCTATGAAATGAGATGGGGGGAGTTAGGCTAGCCATGGTCCTTCCCCAGATGATTGTTGCCCCTTCACAAGGGCAAGGGATGTGGTGCATTAGAACTGGAGAAGCTAAGATGAGGGAGATGGAATGCTTTTCTTTTCTGGTGAATGGACGGGTCGGGGTAAACATGATTCATGTTTTCACATATGTAATGTGCTTATTTGGTTATTGTGTGTCCCCAATGGGATTGGGAGTTGAATTAAATGCGAAAACAAAACCACGAGTGAGGTTGGGGAAACTGTAATGTGACCATAGTAGCATTCAGATAGAATGCGTTTATTCCTACTATAGCAGATATAAGCTATAAGGTCGGTTTCCTTTTAACCTTCTTTGCTGTAGTTGGTAGCACCTTGGCTTAGTAATTATAAGTGCTAGGTTCAAGTCCCGATCGGGGTAAAAATAATTTATGTTTGCACATATGTAATGTACTTATTTGGTTATTGTTGGTCCCGAATGAGACTGGGAGTTGAAATAAATGCGAAAACTAAACCACGAGTGAGGTTGGGGAAACTGATATGAAGATAGTGGCATTCATTCCTACTATAGCAGATATAAGCTATAAAATCTGTTTCCTTTTAGCCTTCTGTGATGTAGTTGGTAGCACCTTGGCTTAGAAATTATAAGTCCTAGGTTCAAGTCCCGGTTGGAGTAAAATGATTCATGTTTTCACATATGTAATGTGCTTATTTGGTTATTGTTGGTCCCAAAGGAGACTAGGATTGAATTAAATACAAAAACGAAACCACAAGTAAGGTTGGGGAAACTGTAATATGAACTTTGTGGCATTCAGAAAGAATACGTTCATTCCTACGATAGCGGCTATAAGCTATAAGGTCTGTTTCCTTTTAACCTGCTGAGGTGTGGTTGGTAGCACCTTAGGTTAGTAATTATAAGTCCTAGGTTCAAGTCCCAGTCGGAGTAAAAATGATTCATGTTTTCACATACGTAATGTGCTTATTTGGTTATTGTTCGTCCCGAATGAGAGTGGGTCGAATTAAATGCAAAACTCAAAACCACGAGTGAGGTTGGGGAAACTGTAATATGAACATAGTGTCATTTGATAGAATGCTTCATTCCTACTATAGCAGATATAAGCTATAAGGTCTGTTCCTTTTAACCTTCTGTGGTGTAGTTGGTAGCAACTTTGCTTAGTAATTATAAGTCCAAGGTTCAAGTCCCGGTTGCAGAAAATTGATTCATGTTTTCACATATGTAATGTGCTTATTTGGTTATTGTTGGTCCCGAATGAGACTGGAAGTTGAATTAAATGCGAAAACGAAACCACGAGTAAGGTTGGGGAAACTGTAATATGAACATTGTGGCATTCAGAAAGAATACATTCATTCCTACTATAGCAGATATAAGCTATAAGATCTGTTTCCTTTAACCTTCTGTGGTGTGGTTGGTAGTGCCTTGGCTTAGTATTTATAAGTCCTAGGTTCAAGTCCCGGTCAGGGTAAAAATGGTTCATGTTTTCACATAGGTAATGTGCTTATTTGGTTATTGTTGGTCCCGAATGAGATTGGGAGTTGGACTGAATGCAAAAACGAAACCACGAGTGAGGTTGGGGAAACTGTAATATGAACATGGTGGCATTTAGATAGAATGTGTTCATTCCTACTATAGCAGATATAAGCTATAAGGTCTGTTTCCTTTTAACCTTCTGTGGTGTAGTTGGTAGTCCCTTGGCTTAGTAATTATAAGTCCTAGGTTCAAGTCCCGGTTGCAGTAAAATGATTCATATGTTCACATATGTAATGTGCTTATTTGGTTATTGTTTGTCCCGTCAAATGAGACTGGGAGTTGAATTAAATGCGAAAACATAACCACGAGTGAGGCTGGGGAGACTGTAATATGAACATATTGGCATTCAGATAGAATGCGTTCATTCCTACTATAGCAGATATAAGCTATAAGGTCTGTCTCCTTTTAACCCTCTGTGGTGCTGTTAGTTGATAGCGCCTTGGCTTAGTAATTGTAAGTCCTAGGTACAAGTCCCAGTCAGGGTAAAAACTATTCTTGTGTTCACATATGTAGAGTGCTTATTTAGTTATTGTTGATCCCAAATGAGATTGGTAGTTGAATTAAATACAAAATCGAAACCACGAGTGAGGTTGGGGAAACTGTAATATGAACATAGTGGCATTTGATAGAATGCTTTCATTCCTACTATAGCAGATATAAGCTATAAGGTCTGTTTCCTTTTAACCTTCTGTGGTGTAGTTGGTAGCGCCTTGACTTAGTAATTATAAGTCCTAGGTTCATGTCCCGGTTGGGGTAAAAATGATTCATGTGTTCACATATGTAATGTGCTTATTTGGTTATTGTTGGTCCCGTCAAATGAGACTGGGAGTTGAATTAAATGCGAAAACAAAACCACGAGTGAGGCTGGGGAAATTGTAATATGAACATATTGGCATTCAGATAGAATGCGCTCATTCCTACTATAGAATATAAGCTATATTCAAAAAATTATCTAATTACAACACCACATCCTGCTCTATTTCCAATAACAGAGCCATCACAGTACATACGTATTGCATTTTCCCTGGGGTACTGAGAAATTTTTTCAGTTAATATTTTTTGTAATTCATATGGACATGTATCCTGCTTCTTAAAGTTTAATTTATCAATTCTAATTGGTACATTTTCCATCAACCAAGGTACACAATATTCCACAACATCATAAACATCCAATATATTGCAAAGCTTTTTGGTATATGAATTAATCATAAAACTTCTAGAATAACCTGATCTAAAATGATCAACATCAGACTTTAGATAAGCATCATCACACCTAATGAGTCGTAAAACAGATATGGCTGTCGACTCCCGAATCCTGTGAACTATACTCGGAATATTTAATTCCATTTGCATTATTTCTATTCTTGTTGTCCTTGGACAACCAAGTACAATCCTCATTCCCTCATTATGAAGAATATCTAATGACTTAAGGTCCTTCTCTGAATAAGTTACCAAAACCGGAGCAGAATAATCAATAATGCTCCTTACTGTGCTTAAGTACACTGACCTTAAAACAGGTACACCAACACCATTATCCCTGTTTGATAAAACTTTCAGAGGTTTCAGCCTTGCCATACATATATTATTTACATAAACAATTTGCTCCTTAAGATTGTTATGAATACTAACATACATGCCAAGGTATTTATAACTGCTTACCTTCTCTAATTTTATTTCATTTAACCAAAACTCCTTTCCATCAACAACCCTTGACTGGTATTTGGTTTTATTTATCATTAATCACTAAACCCAAACATATACAAAGAGTTTGGATGCTCATCAATTACCTTAGACATAATTTTTTCGCTCTTACTTTGAATCAAAATATCATCAGCATAAATGATTACCTGGGAATTACCATAAAACGAATAACTAACTGTTTTGTCCATTAGTATATTAAGGAGCATAGGGCTAAGGACTTCACCTTGTAGGTGCCAAGCTCAAACTCTTTCTGTTCAGATTCACAGCCTTGAAACCAAACACTAGCTGTCTTGTAACTAAAAAGTCTGCAATCCAAGACAGTAATTTTCCTTTCACGCCTTTATTAACCAAGTCTTCTAAGATTATATATTTATTTGCCTTAAGATCTACAAACAATCTACATTTAAGATCAGCATTACTAAGGCACTCTATTACACAATCAGTTGTACTTTTACCCTTAATAAAACCATACAGGTTATCAGATGAAAGACCATCAATTTTATACATTGATCTATTTAGTATCATATGTTCCATCATTTTTTGATAAACAAGAGGCTAGTGAAATGGGTCTATAATCCCCATTACTCTTGGATAATTAGTGCTAACTTCCATTTCACTGGCAATCTTCCATTTTCATAAGATAGATTGAGAAGATCAAGAATAGGACTAACTTCCATGCTTATGAGGCAGTTAATAACATCATAAGTTAACCCACCTTTACCAGGGGCAGTAGATTTCCCCTTCTTTACTGCATTCAGAATTTCATCTCTAGTAAAAGGAATGCAAGTTTCATCACCAAGATCTATTTGGATACTCAATAACTTTCGTCTCCTGGAACGCAAATTCCTCAAGCAACTCTGAACATTATTTGGAAGACTGCCGTGATTTGAAG